>VDFB02000015.1:50633132-50702127 GCA_007258455.2 Sequoia sempervirens | reverse complement strand
GTACTTAAATAGTTAGTGGTGTTAACATAGGTCTGGCCAACCTTGGGTGTTTACACTAATTGTGAATATTCTTCAATGTTTGTGGAAGCATGGCATGACATGTATATGTGGATTTAGTTCCAAGTTAATGTTTTATGTGGTCTTCCTTCATTCCTCTCCACTACGGGAATGTTTGGGTGTCAACCTAATTTGAATTTGCACTTTTGAGGTGCATATTCAACCTTGTAGATTGTTTTCAAGGTTGAGGATGGTATATATGTGTGATGAATTGATGAAGGATGGTAGATTAGATGTGGTGATGTGTTGAGATGCAATTTTAATTAGATTCAGAGGTATAAAGTGTGAGCTTAATGCTTATGAATCCAATGCAGTGTGCAGAAGGGTCTACATTTGCAGAGTACCTGAAGTTTTTGATAGCAATGAGTTGGAGGTTACTTATGGTGTAGAAGTTGTAGTGGTGGATCTTTTTTGTTGCTCTAAGATGGATTTATCTTTGTAACAATCTTCTTTCTACTTATTTCTACTCTAGTAGTGAGCCATTAGCAATGATCCCTACTTTCTTTTGGGCGCTGAACCCTCCAATAGTGGGCCTATTGTATTTGGTGTTGCAATTACTTTATATTGTGAGCTAATCCTCACCATGGTTTTTCCCTTCTTGGGCTTTCCACGTAAATATGGTGTTCTCATGTGTATGGATGTGTATGCATTACTATTTCTCATTTTTATATTCTACTAATTCATGTTAAGGGTTTTAAGAGTTGTTAAGTGATTTAAGGATTCATGTAGATATGAATGTTAATGAGGGTTTAGATGTTTTAGTGTACAACTGATTCACCCCCCATCTCAATTGTCTTGTGCATTCAATAGTGATAGGGAACAAAGAAATGTCTAATTTTGAATTTAATACAGAAAATGCATCAATAACCACATTACTTTCTCTTTCAACCCAAATGATATTAAATGCATAAAAAGTATCAACATTACCCCAAACATCATTCCTATACATTCATATTCTTCTTCCCTTTGTAGCATATGTTCCTTTAACTTGATACACCATGATTTTTAAATCACCATGCACTCTAATGCATTTGATCCCATATTTTGAGGCCAAAATTAAACCAAGAAGTAGAGCCTCATACTCTACCACATTGTTGGTGCACTCAAAGTTCAATCTGAAAGTGAACTTGTAATATTTTTCCTCATAGGACACTAATATAATTTTTTCACCATTACCTTATTTTGAGCATGCACTATAAAAACGAATATGTTAGAAACCAAGATCTGATTGCAAACCAGAAAAATAACCTTCCACAGAAGAGAAAAATGAAAAAGCAGAAGTTTGCATGAAATGTGCAAATTGATATATTCGAAGTACAATAATTACAAGATAATGATTTGCTTTATAAAAGAAAAGATGCATAACCCTAATCTTATCTTGAGCAACAAGATAGCTCAACAAGATAAGGATAAAACCTATAACTTAGGAATTAAATAATTACCTAAGTAAACTTATGCAAACTGTAATTAATAATTAATTACACCAACACCCCCCATAAGTGCAACTTAGGGAGAAAAAAATTATTATGCAAATATGAGTCCTGGCAACAAGGCCTGATTAGGTACTCATGTACAAATGCAAAAATGAAGTAGAGAAGGAAAACCCAGTTGGACAAAACCCCCCTACAATGAGATGAACTGCTGCGAAGAAGCACTGGAAGAACTCTGATGAAGCAACACTGGAACCCCAAATCCGGCAAGCAAGGAAAGATAATTTTGTCTACAACTGAAACCAAAAATGGAATCACAAATGCAACAGCAGACCCAATGCCAAGGAACACTAGAAACTCACATACTCGATCAACCCTGGGATCTGTAAGCAATAGTAGATGAAAGGATGAATGGAACCATAATGATGAAAAATTTGGAAGTTGTGTCTCTTGAAGAAAATGCCAAACTGAAACTAAAACTGCCCATAGGATGAGTACCATCAAGATTCTGGAACATTAACCATAAAAACATGGCCCTCAAATGAGAAAGATCTGAACCAATGTGGATCAAGAACCATAAAATCCCAACTGAAGTGTGAACCAAAGAAAACCAACGATGTGTCTAGCTAAGCAAGAAATAAGCTAAGGGAAACAAATAACCCATGTTATTTTCCATCAAAAACAAAATGGATATGGTGATCAAAGTGAAAACTACACTCTAATTAGATTTATTATGCAAGAAACCCCCCTGAATGGAACTTTATCATAGTTCATTTATTACAATAACCCGACGATTGTAAAAGGATAGCATACAAATATGCATAAAAATAAAAATAAAAATAAAATAGACCTGAGATATGAGTAGAGGACTGAATCAGCTTTCCAACGCTACAAGAATGACGAAAAATGGATCACCGAGTCAAAAGATATGCCCTCCGGAGTGAAAACAACAACATCTGAGTTCAAAGGCCTACAAAAAAAATATGGAGCAAGATCAGGTAAAAAAATTACACCACTAGATTGGCGTTAGAATCAGCTTTCCAACGGTATCTCGTTTGTGAAAAACGAAGATCGTATACAAAAAATACGCCCGATTTGGTGAAGATAGCTCCAGAATGCCCAATAAGGGCTGCAGGGGCCCCAAGGGCTAAAAAAATTTTGGCCCTTGGTCCTGTGCGCGACCAGGGGCTTGTAGGTTGGGGTCTAGGGTGGAGCCCCTGGTCCTCCATGGGACCGACAGCTTTGCAGAGGGGGCTGGGCGCAAAGCGCCCGATCCCCCATAGGACCCTGACCTCTACACTATGTGCCCGCGAGGGTTGAGCATTTTTAGGGTTTTTGGCTGCTGTGAACGTGATGGTGACCTCCGTTTCTACTCAAACTGCTCTGAAAATTTGGCTACCTCCAGAACTTGCAAAAAAACTTCCAGCCTGAAACCCTCATAGATCTAGTAAACGATGGCCAAAATCTGCAAAATAAAAGTCAATCTTGACTTTTTCCAGCGCTCTGAATCCAATGGTGAAGCCTGATCTGATCCAAAACGCTGCATAAAAATGCTCAAGGATTGAAACCCTCGAGGGACCTTGAACGAGCTCTGCACTATGTTCCTCCAACAAAGCTAAGAAGGGGCTGCAAATCGAGGCTCTAATACCATGTTAGAAACCAAGATCTGATTGCAAACCAGAAAAATCACCTTCCACAGAAGAGAAAAATGAAAAAGCAGAAGTTTGCATGAAATGTGCAAATTGATATATTTGAAGTACAATAATTACAAGATAATGATTTGCTTTATAAAAGAAAAGATGCATAACCCTAATCTTATCTTGAGCAACAAGATAGCTCAACAAGATAAGGATAAAACCTATAACTTAGGAATTAAATAATTACCTAAGTAAACTTATGCAAACTATAATTAATAATTAATTACACCAACAAAATATTCCAAAGTCCATAATTTTTTGAATGAGGCACTAAATAAGACCAATATGCTTATCAGATTCATCATCACAATAGCCTACTAAACAATCAAAATCTACATCAACATAACAAACCTCATTCTCTAGTTCATTAGGATTCTCCACGATGACAATCATTCTTTTATCTATGCAATTGGACTTCTTTCCCACACAACATAATGGTATCATCAGATAAATCCATTTGAAGGATACCACCCATTGAAGTTGCCTACTTCTTGGATAGCAACATACCCCACTCAGTTGACAATCAACTATGATAATATCCATTAAAAAGGTTTTACCTAGGTATGTAGCAAGTTGTACTGGAACATTATTTACTATCTCAATTACATTAACCTCACAAAAATCCATGGCATAACATTAACCATAAGAATTTGAAACTTGCAGTCCTAGGTGGTTCATGACTTCCAATGGCATCACATTGCTAGATGCCCCAAAATCTAACATATAGTTATGAACCAGCTAACCATTTATTAGGAAAGATGTATAAAATGGATCAATTTTTTTTTGTTACCTATGGAAATAGTACTCAAATATATTTCAAGGATCTCTTATACATTGAATTTGTCTACCCTATCTTTAGGAATAGATGTAACTTTATTTGGCTAATCAATTATTGTAGGGGTATTGAGATATAAAAAATTGATTTCCCTATTCTTAGGGATCCTCAACAGTTCTTTGATTAGAACATGAAATTTTATTTTACTAAAGGCTTGAGCCATGTCAATTGGTTGGTATGTAGGTAGAGAAGTAGAATATAGGACTATCACAACATTAGTATTAGGTATGAAAGGCATCACCTGATCATTAACAACAAGTTTCTTTGTATCAACCACTTTCCCAACCTATTCTATTATCTTTTATTTGGCATCATATGCAATAGTATATTGATTTCCCACATTATTGGTTGAGATACCAACACTTTTCATTTTTGGGACATATATTTTCTACAGGGGTACATTTGGTAAATGCATCTTCTTTCTTGGTGGAGACTTTCTTGTAGACCTATTTTTTATTCTTTCTACATTATATCATTTTTTTTCCTTTATTCAAATGTGCATCTAACACATCTAGAGAAGCTACACCTACATCTTTATCCTTGGCACCTACTTGCCTATTTATTAGTTGGTAATCACTTTGCACTTGAATTACAATAGCTTTAATGAGAGCTCTAATATCCCTATTACATTTCTTTGATCTTTTATAACTTTTCCTCATATATTTGATGACTATCAATCATTTTGAAATAATTTCTCACCCTCATAGGCATCCAATAGATCTATGTTAGCATCATCATAAACATTTGAGTGTACCTTAATATCCAGGGAATTATTTCTCTTCACTAAGTGCATTTGCAATAGCACACTTGGATTGATCATAAGGAAAATAACATATATCACAATAGAATGAATCTTGTTGAAGATTCAAATGATCCTTCCTCAAGGAATCAAGGATGTTTCTCTTGGTACCCTTATCTTTAATTCCTTGGTACTACTTGTTTATTATTGAATCTAGGCCTTATAGACTAATCATAGTTATAAGTCTTATTATGCAACCTATGGCCCCCATTAAATCGTGTAGGAGAAACATTAGAAAGCATAAAATTTTCATTCAAGGAAACTTTATATGAAAGTTCCTTCATAACTCCCATCAACTTGTCCAATTTCTCTTCAACAGTGAGAAGCTTGTTAGAAGTTGTTGCATTTGGTTTCAAGAGGTTTACATCAGCCATTTTTATGTCTTTCCCATACTCTTTTAGGTTACTCTCTATTTTGATCACTATTACATATTATTCTCTCAAGGTCTAAGGATTCTTATCTCTTAGAAGATAGCCTAGATTTGAATCAAATTATTTGCAATATAGAACAAGATAGGTTCATTCAGCCTTACATGAGGAGGCACTTTCCCCATTGTCAGAATGAACCTATTATTGAAGTCAACAACCAATTCATTTACCCATTTTTATGGTAGTCAACTCATGGATTACAAACTTTGGATCCACTATTTCTCCATATTGCAACTAGAAAAACCTCATAAACTCATCTGATGAGTCTATGCTATTATCTGAAAGAATTTTCTACCATTCTTTTGCACTTTCTTCCAGTGAATGCACAAAAAAATTCATCATGACATCCTCATATTCGATCTCATACTTTTCAGTGACATCAATGATATGCCCTAAGTGGTCCTCACCAATCATAGCATTGTTATCTTGGAATTTCAACACCTTCCCTCTAATCTTAGTTGGAATTGGATTACAATAATTAGGAATGTCACAAATTCTATTTTTCTATATCTTTCTAATCCCAATGGCGATCTCACTAACAAATCTTTGAGCCTATCTTCTGGGGTTGACCCCAATATTTTGTACTACACTTTGTTGTGGGGGTCCTAATATTTTTACAGATTGGGAACTTGTTGATTTGGAATAGTTGGTGCAACATTTTGTAGGGTCTGCTAAGCAACATTTTTTAGTTTGATTTAGTAATATGGCTTATTGAGCTAATTGGGTCTATTGTAATGTAATTTATGCTTCTATTTCACATTGTCTTTCTCTAAGATGATCAATAAGATCAATTTTTTGATCCAATTCCAATTCTCAATGCTCATTTTCTAACTGAATATTTGGCTTAACATCTTGGAATGAGGTTTCCACTTCATGCTTAGAAGTTTAAAGAGCATCATTTATGTCTTTTTTTTTTATTCCTCAAAGGTTGAAGCACAAGATTTTTTTGAGGTGGAAATAGAGGTGAGAACACATTAATATTTTTTGTAATAAGATTTGTTTCTTTTCCAAACCTAGAATAGTCATGTTTGAAATTTATTCTAGTCATTCTAACCCTATTATGAGTTGAATCATCTAATGTGTATCAATCAAAATTTCCAGAAGTGGATCTTCTACCTGAAGTACCTACCTTTTTAGTATTTCTTAAAATATGTAAAGGGGACTTACTTAGACTTTTAGCTTTCCATTGTTCTTGTCACCTTCTTGCATCAATAGAGATAACTTTAGGTGTCTCCTAACATCTAGATTATTGATCATTCTCCATTATTTATCTTCTAAAACAAACTTTTAGATCTTCCTTAATAGAGATACCACTCCTTGAAGGAGAAAATAATCATAATCAACAAACTTATGATTTCAAACTAAAGACCAACATTTTCCTAGCCATATTGTGGTCACTAAGTAACCTGGATCTTCAAGTTTGTATTGATTTATCTCATCCCTAACAATGGTGCCAATTTGTTGGTGATATAAGTTGTAAGCACCCAATATCTAAGGTCTAATAATTTACCAAGTGCTAGATGTTTCAAACCTAGGATAACTACCACAAACCTATCTTCAAGTTGGGAAGCTAAGGGTCAATTGTTGAGGTGGGTAAGACATCCTTCACTTTTGTATCTTCAAGCCCAAGGGGGGTTTTCCCTAAGGTGTTGAATTGATGATTAGAAGTCTAAACACTCCCTTATAGAAAACTATACCCTTTGCATAGTGTATCCAAATACTGGTGTTACAATATACCTATGTGCTAGTTTGGACATGTAAGGATGAGAACCTTATTAAATAGATAATGTGTCATATACTTTTTAATGAATAATTTTTATGATAACCCATATTATTTGTTACAAGCATTCAAACATGGCATTAGAATGTACACACTAAAGAAAAATGAAGATGTTTGAATTGAATTGATTTTGAGTGTCTTGAGGATGATAGGAGAAAAATCCAATTATTGACTAATACCATTAGCTAATTTGGTAATAGAGTCTTTGTGTTCATCCAAAACTTGAAATAATTAAAACCATGTGATAGAGTAATAAACACACCACAAAACATAGTCTTCCAAAATGCAAAAATAAGCTTGTCTCTACACAATATTCAAGAAAACCATGAATAGTTGAAAAATATTAAAATTGTTGAACATATGAAATACTGAGAGGGGGGGTGAATTAGTATTCCATTAAACCATTCACATAAAATTTATCCAAACAATATCACAATTTTGACTAAAGCAACAAGAGAAAACATGGAATCAAGATAATGCATCAACACACATGAACACCAATATTTTTAAGTGGAAAACCCAAAATGGAAAAAACCACGATGAGGGTTAGCTCACAATATAATATATCTAGATATAGAATATTACAATGGCTCACTACCAAGACACATTATCCTTAAAGGCTCACAACCTGAAGTGATTTACAAAATAGAGAATGGCTCACTGCCAAGTGATGAACTGAGATAGAATGCACCCTCCTTGTGCTGGAGTTTAGTTTTGGTGAGGCACAATACATGAATAATGTCTCTATATACAACACATCAATCTGCTCATTCATACAATTTTGCACATATGCAACATACACACACACTCTTCTCTATATTCTTTTATTTCATTCACTTCTTTGCTCTCTTTGCACTACAAAAGTGTCTTACATATATATCCATGTTCACTAATTAGGTCAGCCTAATTAGAAAAACCCTATTTCAAACCAAAGACAAACTCTATCGGTATTGTCCCCAAAACACATTCGTCTTCACATATAAATAGTTGGTGTGGACCTAAGATAGATCCCTTTATCATTCATAGCATATATCAAAACTTCTCAACATTAATACATAACTAGGTCGACCATAGCTAGACCTAATATATAAAAATTTCAAATATAAATGCAATCCATCAAATGTGTAACACAAAAATTTGTTAACACAACAAATTCTCCTTTAGACGACATTGAACTACTTATCTTCAACACCACATGGCCTAATAATCAAATATGAGAAAATACAAAATCTCCCACATCAGTGTACTGTATAGAAACTCACTGTAGCCTTCAGAGAAGAATATTGTCATTCATATCCTTCATATAACATTATGAAAGTTCAATGTAGAATGCATCTTGTAGTCTCAAATCTATGTACAAAGTCCTATAGTGATATCTTTTCCTGAGATAGAATCCGAACCAAAAAATTGACGTACATAGCCAACGTATAAGCATGACATTGTTACCCAAGCTACTGGTAGCTGTACCTTTCCAACCATATAACCTTTTCAACTAAAACCTTGTCATTGGATGCAACTGATGTCGAGACAAAACATATTGTCAACTTCTGAGTAAATCTTACAAAATAAGATAATCTGGATCAAAATACTAGATCAATAGACTTCCATTAACGAAGTAGCTGAATACTGGAAAAAATCAAAATTCCATTGTGGAAATTATCCAAATTCCATTGTCTATTGACATCAATGACAACCTCTCAATTTCCAACAATCTCCCCCTTTTTCATTGATGGAAACACAAGATGTGAAAACCATCAAAATACCTCTTCCTAATTTTTCAATTTTCTCCCCAAAAATTATTCACAAAACTTTTCAATTTTCACATAACTTTTCTCTATTTCCACATGATACCTCTATTTTCACATGATACCTCTTTGTTTTCACATGATACCTCTCTCCCCCTTTGTCATCAATAGAAAAGGAAAAATTTAATGCTTTAACAGTTCCTCTTGCATACCTGAATACTCCCCCTGAGGAGTACATTGAAAATAACATCTGTGAGTAATCAACCAAAGGTTGTAGTCCCTTGAAGTTTACTGAGAATACCTATCCATGAGGATCTTCCTTCATCCCAAAGCCTTTTGTCCTCTGAAAAAGCTCTGCATAGATAGTTGAGATCAATTAAGATGTCTTTTCCTTCAACCATAGTTTTGGGAGTAACATTAGATTTCAGAGTTCTGTTGGCCAAAGAAAGAACATAATAGATAGGTGTACAATTAATCTTGATTAGGTCTCTGAGCACCCCATACTGTTCAATCATCTCTCCTTTCTCTTTATGTAATGCAAGGTATTCTTCATGCAGTTTTATCAAACTGTACCAAGTCTAATCATCCAAATCAAGAGTGGGATTAAATGTGCTATATGCAAACTTGATCTAGGTTTCAAATGTGTTTTCAACATCCATTAGTCTTTGAATTGCATTAGGCCAAGTCGAACAGAATGTGAATAAACTCTTGACCTCTTTCTCACACTCTTGTACTTCCTTGAGTCTTTCAAGTACCATGATGTGAATAGACTTGCACTTCTTTACAATTTCCAACAATCCTTTATATTCAACCCAAGTGACAATGTCACTTACTGCTTTACTCTTTAATTCATTGAAACTATCAGTTAATGAAATTTTTCTTTCCTTAGTGGACTGTGAGGAACTAGTGACTACACTAGGAGCTACCTGAAAAATGTGTCCTTCTAGCTAGTTGCTTAAGTCTTCTTGGAGCATATTCAACTTGAGCAATTAATGCATGAACCTCTGTGACTTTTCTCTTTTCTCTAGTGGTAGACATTGATTTACCAGAGACTAAGACTTTTCAAGAGCTCTAGATACTTCAGTTTAGGTTCCAAACCTAGGCCTGTTGGGGTCTCAAGGGTTGTTAATCAACATTTCAATGCAACTAGTAGCATATTCCTTCTCAAACTCATATCCTAACTCAAGAATCCATGAGTTTCTTGGTTCAACTACCTTGATAATATAGCTATCAGTGGTTACTGAAAATGTTATATCATTCTTATATATTTTGTAACCAATTCTCTTGTAACTCTCCTTCTTTTGTTCATTTTCCTCATGAATTTTCCAAAGAATGCAACAAGGGCATCTCCTTGTGCTTCCAAATCTCCAATGTTTCTCATAAGTTCCTTGATCTAGTGAGTGACCGGTATGGTATTTACCCAACTAACTTCACCTATTCTAGGAATCTCCTTCATAAAATAAAAGATTAGACATAAAATCAATGTGCCATATCTGAATGCACATTTCTTCTTCTTGATATCTCTTAGATTCTTCAACAGTTGTCAGAGAAACTCACAAAGGTCATATTCTATTTTTTTCTCAACCATATCCAATGCAAGGTCAATTTCAGTAGTGGAGACTTCTTTGTCACCAAAAATCAGTTGTGATATAACTAGACCTACATACTAAACTATTGGGTTAGTGATTCCAACATGTGTATTCCTTATTAAACCCTTTTCTCTATCAAAATTACATTCAAGAGTCAGTCTGGAGGATGATAATCTAGTAACATCTTTGATTAATTCTTTGGATATCATATATGAGTTGTCAAGCCACACACATTCACCATAAAATATGCTAAGAGCCAGTATGATACACCTTTCTTCATTACTAATGTTCAAAAAATGATTCCATACATCTAATTTCATCTCTGTGAGTATGTTGTATTTTTATTTCAGGATAAGATCATTTCTAGTTAATTCCTCAACCCATAACATGTGATATTTTCCATAGCTAGATTCTTCCAATTTTCTATGAATCTATAACCCAACATCTTCAATCGATATAACACCAAGAGGGATATCCAAAAAAGAACCCAAAGGATTGAGTTCTAAAGTTTTAACAAGGTACATTTTAATTTGTGGTTCTGGTCTCACTGAATTGTCTATAATTCAAGGTATATCCATCACATTCAACAAAATTTGACAAGTAATTTAGATGAAATAGTGTATAGTAATAGTGACTTACCTCTTTCCTGCACACCAAAACCAAATTCTAAATTTCTATTGTATGGAATTTCTTTGGATTATTCAAGCTTCCTTTGCATGCTTCTCTTCTTTCACAAATGCTTTTCATCAAATGTGTTTTTCCTAATATGTCTGAATTTATTTCCTTAATCCCAAATGCTTCAACAATAAATGCTTCAGACTGCAAGTAGATGACCTCAAAATTAGTGCATACTTTCATCCTTTCAAACTCTGTGGAATTTATTCTTCACACATGTGTGTCTGAAAATTCCTTTTGCATGAAATATTGAATTTGTAACCTTAATAAATGCATTTATGTCATGACATGACATCCTATAACGAAAAGGGGTTGTTAAATTTTTTTATTATTGCTCCCCCTTAGCCACTGTTTGGGTTATTTTTTGATGGGAGTATCTGCATTGGAGGATGACATAGATGAAATCAATATTTCTAATTCTACTTGTTTTTTAGATTCTCCCTCCTTTCTCCAAATCCTTTCCATTTCCTTCTTAACTTTTGTGAGATCAATATTAATGACTGGTTCATCTCTCTTTATCAAATTGTTACTTGTTATATTTATGCTTCTATAGTTTCTGGGAAAATGTCTCAGATTGCTGCAATTATAACAAACAACATTCTTCCATCCAAATTGTCCTTTATTCAATCTATATTTGCACTGGTTAGCCTTATGTCCAAATGAATTATAGTGATAATAGTACCCATTAAATGGATAAATCATCTTATTCAACTTATGATTTTTGCATTCTTCAATTTTGTGTTCAATCCTCTTGCACTCAAAACATTGACCAGAGAATGATAAAGTTGTAGACACCTAAAATTGACCTAGGCCTGCGACTCTTAATTTCTTCATATTTCTTCTAAAACATAATTAAAATATTTGATTATGTCCTATCCAAATTCAACTATTAATTAAATAATTCTCGATTATTTAATTAATTCATAGCTTTTATTCTTCTTGACTATTTAAATAAATAAATTACATTTGTCTTGTTTAAATATGTCACTAATGTCTAATCTCCTCTTTAATTAAATAAATAATTAAATTTATTTAATTAATCCATTATTCCCTCTTGATTATTTAAATAAATAAAATTTATTTATTTATTTAAATACGTCTCTAATGCTAAAGGTCTTTTCATAATTAAATAAGTCTTCCATAATTTATTTAATTATTGGTCCACTTCTTCCATGATTAAATAATTAGAATTAATTATTTAATTCTCATTTAATTTCCTCCATTTTAAATAAAATTAGTTATTAAAATGGTCTCACATTTCTAACTTCCACTTCTTTTAGTAAATAATGCAAAATCAATTATTTACTGTCACATTGTTGGAATATTGTGCCTCAATCTCACAGGCTGAAACCTCTGAAAGAGAAAAGTCTATGTGACATATTTTCTGTCTGGCCGACTAACAGTTGTGTAACCTTGTGGAATTCTCAGGTCGCAAAGACCTTGTTGTTGTCTTGCTGACTGGAGCTATTGCTGTGACTTGTGTTTGTTGTAACCCTCTGCTGAGTGGGTTGGTCTTTCCGACGGTTTGGTTCCTAGTGGATGTCGGGGAGACTCATGGCGACTGTAGTTATCATGGAGAATATTGGCCGAAAGGTTTGCTTTCGGTATGAAGTCTTAGCGATGTGATATGTCTCACCAATAAGTATACACTTGAAGTCATCGGGGAGACCCTTGGCCGAAAGGCTTGCTTCGGTATGATGTCTCATCGAATAGTGGAAGTCTTGCCGACATTGCTACATGTGTTTGTTATCGGGTGTCTTCGGTGAGACTCCTGGTGACTGAAGTCATCGGCGAGAGGTGTGAACATTTGGTAAGAACTCTTAGCGATAGATGAAGTCTCACCGATGGTAGGACATTTCGGTGTAACATGAAGGCATTGGTATGTTCTCTTGGCGAATAGAAATTGTCTCGCCAATGGGAATGCTAGTGTCTATGTGCCCTTTTGAACATCGGTATGACCTCTCACCGAATAGCGATAGTCTTGCCAAATAGTGCTACATATGGTGGTTATCAGTATGATGTCTTGGCGACAAGGGGAAGTCTGAGCGACTGCTTTTGAACTCGGTGTAACCTCTTGCCAAAGGTGATGACTCTTGGCGATATCAACAGTTGGGCTTTGTGGCATCAGGGAGACACAGCTAGTGTCTCACCGACATGTGAACATAGGTTGAACATTGTTGACCAATTGGAAGACTATCCTACGTGGTGTGTCTTCGACCAATTAAAGAAGCCGAATGGGAACCGTTGGAAGTTAGTCTATTGTGGCCATTCTGTGAGGAAGTTCAACAAACAGGGATGACATGGATATACTCTACAATTGCGGATGATGTTCTAATCGATGAACAGTTGGATGATCAGTGTGATGAATAGTGTGGTGAACAGTTCGATGTGTGATCAGTGTTTGTGAATTCAATTTTGAGAGCATTGTAACTTGAATGTTCTGTACAAGGTTGATCATGGTGTATGCTGCTGTAAATTGACATCAGAAAGATAAGTCTAATCTATGTATGTAATTTCCATTATTGTAATACAAAGGGGATTTTCTTGGTGTGGTGGGTTTTTCTCTTGTAAGGGTTTTCCCATGTAAACCTGGTGTTCATTTGTGTATGTTAATTTCTCTGTTTCTGTTATTTCTTTCAAGTGTATCTTAATTGGATTGTAATTGAAAATTTAAAGTCACCTCTGCATTCTTCCCTGAGGTTTTGACGTTAGGAGAGTTAGTTCCGCACCTTAGCTTTCCTTACAAGTGGTATCAGAGCCTGGCCAGTTGTGTTATCCTTGTGGGTACGTTGGGTATTTTGTGTCAATTCTGTTCAGTGAGAGTGTTGTAGAAGTTTGGTAATTCGAATTATAGGTTAAGATGGCAAGCACGTTAGGAAATATTGAAATTGAGAAATTCAATGGTAGCAATTTTGAGTTGTGGAAACTTAAAATGGAAGATCTGTTGGTTGATCGTGATCTTTGGATTGCTGTGTCTAGAACGAAGCCTACAGGCATGAAGCAAGAGGATTGGGACCTTGCAGATAGAAAATCAAAGGGGCTAATAAGGCTCTGTTTAGTAGACTCTGTTCTTTTGAATGTTCATGAAGAAAAGACTGCATCTTCCTTGTGGAAAAGATTGGCAGCTATTTATCAGAGCAAGTCCTTGGTGAATAAATTGTTCTTGAGGAAGAAGTTGTACTCTTTGAGAATGTAGGAAGGAGGGTCTGTTGTTGATCATTTGAATGCTTTCAACATGCTAATTGTTGAGTTAACATATGTGGGTGTGAAGATTGATGAAGAAGATTGTTGTATGTTGTTATTATGTTCTTTTCCAAATTCTTGGGATCACCTGGTGATGGCTATTAGGAGTACGACATCCACTTTTAAGATGGAAGATTTTGTTGCTTCTTTGTTATCAGAAGAGATGAGAAGGAAATCTTCTGAGATTGCGAAGGAGGCTCTTGCTGTTAGAGGAAAATCAAAAGAAAAAGGAAAGAAGAAGGACAAGAAGTCCAAATCCAAATCATAAGGGAGATCAAAGTCTCCTGGCAAGAAGTCCAAGGTGAAGTGCTGGAATTGTGGGCAACCTGGTCATGTCCGAAAGGATTGTAAAGAGGAGAAAAAGAAGAAGAAGAATTCTTCCGATAATGATTCTTCTCGTGAGTGATGAGATGCCTTCATTGCAGCCTTGGCTACGCAGCATCAGATGATGTCTGGCTGATTGATTTTGGAGCATCTTTCCACATGACATCTCATAGAGACTGGTTCATGAAGTATGAAAAATACGATGGTGGAAAGGTGTATTTGGCAAGTGATTCGTCTTTGGAAATTGTTGGCTGTGGAAGAGTTAGAATTCAATTCCCTGATGGAAGAGTGAAGGGAATCAATGATGTAATGCATATACCAGGTCTGCTCAAAATTTACTTTCTATTAGTAAGCTGAATGATATTGGAGTGCAAGTCACATTCTATGGAAATAGCTGCAAGATGACTAGAGGCTCGATGGTGCTAGCAAAGGGTGCTCGTATTGGTACCTTGTATAAGCTGGATGCACATGTTGTTCAATGCAATAGTGTCTCTGTAAAGTCACAAAAAGCTACTCATGGAGGAAAAGAGGAAAAAGTTCCTGAAAGTGTAAACTCTATGGAAGTTAAACTTCCAGCAGAAAAGACTATGCTCTGGCATCATAGGCTAGGCCACATTGGAGAGAAAGGTTTATAAAACTTGAAGAATAAAACCTGGTTGAGGGGCTTGAAGATTGTAACCTCGAATTTGAGTTTTGTGAACATTGTATATATGGTAAACAACACCATGTTTCATTTTACTCTAGTCCTCAAAATCTTCTAGTTTGCTTGATTATATACATTTTGATGTTTTGGTCCGTAAATGTTCCTTCTTTGTCTAAGTCAAGGTACTATGTATCATTTATTGATGATTATTCAAGAAGGGAATTTGTCTATTTTTGAAAAGTAAATCAGAGGTGTTCAGTAGTTTAAGGAATTTAAAAACCTTGTAGAAAATCGACCGAAGAAAAATAAAATGTTTGAGGACTGATAATAGCGGTGAATTTTGTTCTAATGAATTCGAGAGGTACTATAAAGATCATGGAATTAAAAGACATAAAACTACACCTTACACTCCGCAGCAAAATGGAGTTGTAGAAAGGTTCAACAGGACAGTGATGGAAAGAGCACGAAGTATGTTGAGTAGTGCTGGCTTGGAGGAGAAGTTCTGGGCTGAGGCAGTTGCTACAACATGTTACTTGATAAACCATTCTCCTAATTTTTCTTTTGTTGAGAAAACACATTTGGAAGCATGGTCTGGTAAGAAGCCCTCTCTGAGACACATTCGTGTTTTTGGCTGTGAGGCATATGCATATGTACCGAATGAGAAAAGATCTAAATTGGAGAACAAGGCTGTTAAATGTATTTTTATTGGCTATAGTGCTGGCATAAAAGGATACAAGCTTTGAAATCTTGATACTGAGAAGGTTCTATACAATAGAAGTGTTATCTTTCATGAGTTGAAGCCTTCTACCTTGGATCTACAGTCAGAGACAAAATCAGAAAACAAAAAGGATGTAGTTGAAATTCCTCCGACACCAGATAGAGAGGAATTGAAAATTCAAAATGTACCTGAAACTGAGAAGAGCTCAAGTAGTTCTGAGAGTTCTGATGAAGAAGAACAACCTCAGCCTCAGTAAGTGAGGAGATCAACTCGTGAAAGGAAGCAACCTGATAGGTATGGGTTTTCTTTGTTAGATTCTACTTGTGCCTATGCTTTAATTTCTAGCAGATGAGCCTAGGACTGTGAAAGAGGCATTTAGAATGTCTGATTCAAACTCTTGGTTGAAAGCCATGAATGAAGAAATGGCATCATTAGAAAAGAATGATACTTGGAGTTTGGTGCCCTTGCCTAAAGGCAGAAAAGTTGTGGGCTGTAAATGGGTATTTAAAAAGAAAATAGGTCTGGATGGCAGTGTGGAAAAGTATAAGGAAAGGTTGGTTGCGAAGGGTTATTCCCAGGTAGAGGGAATTGATTATGGAGAAATTTTTTCTCCTGTAGCTAGGCTGACGTCCATTAGATTTATTTTGTCACTTACAACAACATATGACTTAGAGATTGAACAGATGGATGTGAAGACAACATTTCTTCATGGTGATCTTGAAGAAGAAATTTATATGTCCCAGCCTGAGCACTTTGTGGAGAAGGGTAAAGAAAAAATGGTTTGCAAGTTGAAAAAATCTCTGTATGGATTAAAGCAGTCTCCTAGAATGTGGTACCAGAAGTTTGACACTCTTTTTTTGTCATTGGGATTTGTAAGGTCAAAATCTAATCATTGTGTGTATTACAAAGCTGAAAGTGATCAAGTTCTTATTATTGCTCTCTATGTTGATGATATGTTGTTCATAGGCAATAGTAAGTTAATGATTTCTGATCTTAAGTCTCAGTTGTCTGCAAAGTTTGAAATGAAAGATCTTGGTGCAGCAAGGTATATTTTGGGAATGGAAATAACTAGGGACAGGAAGGGTAGAAAACTTTGGCTTAGTCAGAGTAAGTATATTAAAACTATTGTATGACTGATTACAAGCAACTAGTTGTTCCAGTTTTGCAGGGAACGAAGCTATCTGTTGAAGACTGTCTAAAATATTCTACTAAGATGGAGGACATGACCAGTGTTCCTTATGCTAGTGTTGTTGGCAGTCTAATGTATGCAATGGTTTGTACAAGGCCGGACATTGCCCAAGCAGTGGGAGTACTTAGTCAGTTTATGGCTAATCCTAGAAGGTCAAATTGGGATGTTGTGAAAAGAGTATTCAGATATCTGAAGGGCACTTTAGAATATGCATTGTGTTACCATGGAAATTTGGTTGAATCATAGAGGACTCTCAGCATTCGGGGCTATGTGGATTCTGATTGGGCAGGGGACATTAACAGCAGAAGATCCACCAGTGGATATATTTTCATGTTGAATGGTGGTGCAATGAGTTGGATGAGTAAGTGGCAGGCTGTAATCGCTTTTTCCACTACAAAGGAAGAATACATGGCAGCAACACATGCCTGTAAAGAAGCAATCTGGTTAAGACGTTTGTGTTCTAACATTGGTTTTGATGCAAGGAAAATAACAATTTACTGTGACAGTCAGAGTGCTATTTGTTTGGCAAAGAATCCTACTTTCCATGCCAGGACGAAACATATAGATGTATAGTATCATTTTGTACGAGATATGGTGGAGGATGGAAAGTTATCTTTAGAAAACGTGGATACTTTGGAGAATGTTGCAGATGCATTGATGAAGCCAGTGAGCACATAAAAATTTATGTGGTGTGCCAATTTGATGGGCCTCAGTGCCCATGAATTCCAGTAATTTTGTTGTGCTCTGGAGGTACCTGTGTGATCTTCATCAAGTGGGAGTTTGTTGGAATATTTTGCCTCAATCTCACAGGATGGAACCTCTGAAAGAGAAAATTTGGTGTGACATCTTTTTTGTCTAGCCGACTAACAGTTGTGCAACCTTGTGGAATTCTCAAGTTGCCAAGACCTTATTTTTGTCTTGCCGACTGGAGCTATCACTGTGACTTGTTGTGTTTGCTGTAATCCTCTGCTAAGTGGGTTGGTCTTGCTGACGGTTTGGTTCCTAGCAGATGTCGGGGAGACTCATGGCGATTGCAGTTATCGGGGAGACTCTTGGCCGAAAGGTTTGCTTTTGGTATGAAGTCTTAGCGATGTGATATGTCTCACCGATAAGTATACACTTGAAGTCATCAGGGAGACCCTTGGCCGAAAGGCTTGCTTCGATATGATGTCTCATCGAATAGCGGAAGTCTTTCTGACATTGCTACATGTGTTTGTTATCGGGTGTCTTCAGTGAGACTCCTAGTGACTGAAGTCATCGGCAAGAGGTGTGAACATTCGGTAAGAACTCTTAGTGACGGATGAAGTCTCACCGACAGTAGGACATTTCGGTGTAACATGAAGGCGTTGGTATGTTCTCTTGGTGAATAGTGGTTGTCTCACCAATGGGAATGTTGGTGTCTATGTGCCCTTTTGAACATTGGTATGACCTCTCACCGAATAGCACTACATATGGTGGTTATCGGTATGATGTCTTGGCGACAAGGGGAAGTCTGAGCGACTGCTTTTGAACTCGGTGTAACCTCTTGCCAAAAGTGATGACTCTTGGCGATATTCATAGTTGGGCTTTGTGGCATTGGGGAGACATGGCTAGTGTCTCACCGACATGCGAACACAGGTTGAACATTGTTGACCGATTGGAAGACTATCCTATGGGGTGTGTCTTCTACCAATCAAAGAAGCCGAATGGGAACCATTGGAAGTTAGTCTGTTGTGGCCGTTCTGTGAGGAAGTTCAACAAACAAGGATGACATGGATATACTTTGCAATTGCAGATGATGTTCTGATCGATGAACAGTTGGACGATCAGTGTGATGAATAGTGTGGTAAACAGTTCGATGTGTGATCAGTGTTTGTGAATTCAATTATGAGAGCATTGTAACTTGAATGTTTTGTACAAGGTTGATCATGGTGTATGTTGTTGTAAATTGACATTAGAAAGATAAGTTTGATCTCTGTATGTAATTTCCATTACTGTAATACAAAGGGGATTTTCTTGGTGTGGTGGGGTTTTCTCCCGTAAGGGTTTTCCCACGTAAATTTGGTGTTCATCTGTATATGTTAATTTCTCTGTTTTTTGTTATTTCTTTCAAGTGTATCTTAATTGGACTGTAATTGAAAATTTAAAGTCACCTCTGCATTCTTTCATGAGGTTTTGACATTAGGAGAGTTAGTTCCACACCTTAGCTTTCCTTACACACATAACTCCACATTTTTGAGTTAATTTTAATTCAAAAATGGTAATTTTCTTCTATAAATCAAGTAATTTCTAAAATTATTTGATTTTCCAAATCTTTCTCTTTCTATCCAATCTTTATCTCCCTGTCACATTTATTTTCAACCGTCAATTTGATTTTCTCAAATTGCATCTTGGCCACTCATTTTAAATTTTTCCCTAACCCTAATTATGGGTTGTCACATGCAATCTTGATCCTTGATTTTAGGGAATTCATCAACTTTTAATCTTGGTTGTCCATCCAAAATTGCATTTTCTATAAAATGCCAATTTTTCTCTCATTTTGGCACTTCTTAACACTTCATCTTTTGCACACTTGATCTCATGCTCTTTGAATCTTAGGCAATCTTGCATTCTTGTCACTTTGTCATAGTCATATTTACATTTCACTTGGCATAGTTTTGGTGCTTACTATTTGCATGATAGGATAGTATTGCATGTAGTCATTTCAAATCCTTCAACATTTTCTTTGTCATTGTCATAGTCATTAGATTGCTCACATCAAATCTAAGGGCAACATCATATTTTTAGCAAGTTTAGAAGGGCTATGGAGGTGATTCATGGAGGTTTTGAGGACTATTTGGTATAATTGTTCTTATTTTATGCATTTTCATCCATTGTTCTTCATAGTTAGCTAGGGTTTTATGTTTATGCATGATTATAAGCTAACACCATAAAATTCCCTTAGTTACATTGGTGAACCCAACATTTTTCTTGTAGATTTCCGTACAGTTTTCAATCTTTTTTTTTGTTTTTGTAGGTATAGGTATAGAACGACGCATTTTATTCTTTTCAATCTGCATTTTCCGTGTCGCAATACATTCGTTGTTTCAAATGACACATTTTCTTTGCTACGCTGCATACGTTTTGTAGAACATTGCATTTGCTCGGATGTGACACATTAGCTTCCTCGAATGACACATTTGAGATTCACGACGCATTTGTTGCAAGCTGGCACATCTATCTAGTAGATTCCAGAGTACAGACCCGCGACACATTCGCTTTGCAGAGTGACACATTCATCTAGTATATTTTGCTTTAGGGTTTTTTTTATTTTTTCCAAATTTTGCTTTTTCCATTTAAATAGCTTAGGCTTTTGGGGTTACTAATATTCTAGTTTTTAGCTTGTGGTGAGGAATCTACCATTCTTTTGTGGATTCTCTTATCACATTCCTAATTTTCTTAAGGCAAAAATCAATAAACAACAAACAACAATCTTGTATTTACATTCATTTGGTTAAAATGAACACAAACATGCATTAAAACTCATATGGTTAAAATGAACTTGCATTCTCACCACATGAGTTTAAAATGAACTTTCTCTTTCACATTTCAAGTTAAACTTTTAAAAAGAACAAAGTGTCTTGTGTGTCCTCCTCACATTATCATTTGGTAATTAAAATTTACAAGTGTCTCTAATTTTGTGTCACCCTTTGATGCAATAATCGAAGTATCCTCTCCCCTTGCGCATTGATGCGATCCTAGGTGTAAGAGAAATGGTTATTGCCTCTAGAACTTGGGCCTTTCTTGGTGGGAAAAAGTACTCACCCCAAGGCAACTCAGACCAGAAACGAAGCTCTTTGGTCGAGCTACCTCCGACCGGTATATAAATGTGAATCCAAATGGAAAACTTAGGATTATGACTACAAATGTGTCATACAGACAAAGTAGGATTCCCCAAAACCCTGTTGAGCGTAACCTCTTCAAGTCGATATCCCTCCTTTAATAGAGATTAATATTTTCCCCATGTATGGCCACTCAAATGGGGGTCTTGAACTAAACACCTTTGTGTAGTAGCCAAAATCCTTCTATTTGCTAGCACAACAATGATTGTTGTGAAGGCATCCACATCTTCGTAGTTTTTAGTAGAGGTGATCAGCATGCCATAGGATTTTTATGGGGGATGGAAGCTTGGTTGGCCTGAGAAGTGAGTGCACTGTAAGGGGGAGCCTGTGTGTCCAAGCTTCTGGATTCACACGCTAAGAATATGCGGCTGGGGAAACCCACGTGGAATCTAGCAAATATTGTCCTGGCTTAACCTAGGTTTTATGCTTGTCTTCTTTGTGATTGTTTACACACTCAAAATATTGTGCTTTCCAAGTGTTTTATGGACATTCAAACAAACAAACATCATTACACAAATTTGGAAACACGCTTTCAACTTGAGACAACTTTAAAATTTGGTCAAAATTGCAAACAAGTTTTTGCCTGCAACACATTTGCTACCCTTTGCAATGCATTCGCTCTGTCAAAACAAATATGAAGCTTTTTGTGCCTCTTTCACTCTATTGCAATGCATTTACTACTTTTTGAACCACATGTGCCTGATTGAACCACATTTGAATCTTTCTGAAAAACATTTGTTTTCTTGGGCCACATTTGACATTTCCTGCAATGCAATTGCTCTACTAAATCACATTTTCTCTTTTTGGCAACGCATCTACCAATATTAAATTGCATTTGATTAACAGAATGCCACATTCACATTCTGAGTTGCATTTTCTTTCTACAAAACCACATTCACTAGAACCACAACACATTTGATACTCTGAGATGCATTCGAAACCTAGAACAACACATTTGTCTGACAGAAACAAAAACCTTATCTCAAACCAGAAAACAAAGTCAAATCTGTCCAAATTGTCCATAAACATCTTTTTCCAGAAGATTCTATCAAAAACCAAATCAGAAAATTGCTCAATTATTCAACCATTGGCATCTTTAGGTTGCATTTTACCCTAGGTTCATCTTTGCAAATTTTAGTTTCATCCTTCATTCACAAACCAGTCCTTAGGTTGCATATTTTGGATTAGGAAAATCTTACCATACTTTACTAAATCTTGGCCCTCAAAAAAGGGTATCATTGGACTTAGGCATCATTATCTTCTTTAGTCATTGTCCCTTTTGTGAGGCCTTTCCAACTCACAAGTCAAGTTAGGAAACCTCACTTAGTCACCTTGTCATTGTCCTTTAGTCCTTTGATACTCCAAAATTGAGACATAGATCAAGCTTAGGGTGGTTGAGTAGCTCCTTTTTTCCAAATCACTTAGACCTTTGCATTTGCATACCTTAGACATTCAAGTCATCTTAGTCCTCATTTTGCATACCTTATTCCAAAAACAAACAAATACCAAAAAATTTAGTGTCATAACTTGTCATCTTAATCTTCATGGTCCTTTTGCATTTTCCTTTAGACAACATTGTCACATTGTCATATCTTATTCAAAAATCCAAAGAAATATAGTCTTCATTGTCATTTGGCATTAGTCATTTCCTTTACTATCAAAAATATGAAAACATAGTTTGCATTGGCATATCGCATTGTCATCCCTTATTATCAAAAATCCAAAAAACATAGTGTCATTTAGTTGTCATTTTCATCCTCCTCCTAATTTGAGCAATACCTTATATGGTTTAGACTAGGCTTCAAAGAAAAACAAGACAAATGGCTAATTTTGGACAAGGTAACAATACCTACATCTTTTCCAATGACATGAATCAAAACATGAACCAAGACACATCTTTCGTCAATCCTTTCAGTGAAATGAACATGCCATCTTCATCACAAAACCCTTTTGAACCATTCATGCAAAAAGACCAACATGGACAAGTATACTTAGAAGAATTAGAAGGTACAGTACGAAATACTAACATAGCCTCCTTTCTGGAAGACTTAGTCGTACATGACCCTCAAAGGTATCTAGCCATGCTCTTGGACCAAGGGGTTAAACTACCATGTGGCTTTGACATTAATACTTTGAGACCAACATTACTCGATCATAATGCCAACAATCCAAACAACAATTCTTCCAACACTAGTCAAACCAAAAACAACACAAACACTACCTTTGTTGGTGCTACATCACAAATTTCCACAAGTACTATCAATTCCACCTCCAATGATGCCTCCAATCAAAAAAATTCTAATACAATCAATGCAACATCTGTTGGAGGGACACCAACCATGTCACAAGCAATGCCAACAATGTCCACAATGTCCTCACAATCAATTGGAGCCACCTTTGGGTCCTCATCAATGTGGTTAAGCTATTCAAATCCTCTAATTTCAGCTTCATCTAGTGCCATGGGTGCATCATCATCAAATCCTTTCATTGGTACCTCATTCAATCCCTTTGGAGGAAGTAAGTGACGTGTCTTTATTCGAGGACCACAACCAAATGTTAACATGTCAACATAATTTAATACCAATACTTCTCAAGGGTAAAAAATGAACATTCCCCATGGACAATTTTAAAAATTTGGACAAGGCAATCAGAATACACAACATATGGAATCATTTGGACACCAAAATATTCATGGTCAACATATTCCCCAAATTTTGACACAAATGGCTAGAGGGAACATTCCAACATATTCATCACATATTCACACCCATCAACAAGTCCCCAATCCAAACTTTCAGTACCAACAACATGCAAACCAAAACACATTGTACATCTCACAACAACACATCCCACAAAAAAACACCAACATCTCTTCACAAAAAATGGGGACCGATGGTGTATTGATCACTCCCATGTGTGATACAAAAAATAATCGTATGATTGATGCCTTGATAGCTCAAGTGGCTCAATTACAAAAGACTATAGAAAACATGAAAATTTCCAACAAGAAGTCACACATGTCATATGACCTATGTGTATATCCCTTTGACACAAATCTATACATGCCACCATTCCCCCCTGGATATGTGTCACCAAACTTTACCAAATACAAGGGCAAGATGAATCCTCTTAAACATGTTCGATAATTCATGACCAGCTATATGGACATTGCATATGAACACACTTACTTGATGAGACTATTATCTTAGAGTCTTACAGGACCTGCACTTGAATGGTTCTCCACTCTAAAAGGGATAAAAACATGGGACGTACTTAAAGAAAAATTCATAAAAAATTGTGTATAACATTGACATGGACACCTCCACTAGCTTATGCAATCTTATGCAAGAAGATGCTGGTGAAAATTTTATCCCATTCTTCCAACGATGGAGAAGTATAGAAAGTCATTGCCACATTGACATGCCTGAGAAAGAAAAGGTCAACATGTTTTTTCAAACACTCCTAGGCCCATTGAAATACGGATTACAAGTTCATTGCTTCACAACCTTTACAGACCTAGTCAAAAAAGGTGTCCAGGTTGAGAAAACTCTCATTGCTAAAGGAGAACTAAAATATGGCCCTAAAAACATAAACACAAACCCATCCACAGACAAAAATAAGTATTGGGTAAAAAATAAACATGTTACCAATGATGGTGTTGTCGATGCTAAGGCAGTGAATGCAATGGGTCTAGTACTTACTCTTAAAGGAGTTCAACCATGAAACAAACTGACAACAATACTGACACCTCCCACAAATGTCATTCCAAATAACCAAAACGGTCAAAACAGTCAAATTCAAGGACAACCCCACCAGACAAGACAATTCCTAAAAAGATGAACATACATTGCTTTAGGATAACCAATTGAGGATGTCCTTAATAATCTCCTTCAAAATAGTCTCATTACACTTGAGGATCCTAAGCCATATGACCCAGGGGAGTTTAAACCATCATGGTGGGATGATAATTCTTTCTATGATTACCACCGAGATAAAGGGCATAAGACATCCTCTTGTCGGAAACTAAGAAATATTGTGCAAGACCTTATTGAAAATTGAACAATTGAATTGGGTGGGTCACAATTTGCATCAAATGAAGACCATACTATTCACAAAAAATCCACTGCAAGACCATGGCTCTAATAAAGCATCCACATCAGGTTCCAAGACTAATAATAATCAAGCCAATTACGCTCTCACTGCGTTTGATTATTCAGGTGGAACCATCATTAATAACATTCAAACCAACGATGAATATGTCAATACCATCACTATCAAAAGAGCACCTGAATGCAATGCCACTACTCGAAGTGAAAAAATCACCATAGCTAGTCCACCTCCTTGACAACCGAAAATCACAATACCTAGTCCATCCGCTAAGCAATCTAGCTCATCCACAAAGCAATGGAAACCTAAGAGTCAGTTTAACATTATTAATCAACTACGAAAAAACCCTGCTCAAATATCCATACTCGAGTTGCTTCGCATTTCTCCTGCGCATAAGGCTATACTTGAAAAAACCCTACAAGAGTTCGTTGTTCCTCAAGACATCAATGTCAACCAGTTTGAAGCCATGGTGGGATACCTCACTACACCTCATCATGTAACATTTTTTGATCAAGATTATTTGTCACCCAAGACCAACCATAATGACACATCACACATTGAAGTTTTCATCCATAAACACAAGGTCAAACGAGTTTTAGTAGATGGTGGAGCAAGACTGAACATCTGTTCCTTAAAACTGGTTAAGGATCTAGGATTTTCTGATGCTTGTGTGGATGCTACAAAGAGCATTTTCATAAAGGTGTATGATGATGAAGAACGTTCCTCTTGAGGTGTGATCACTTTTCCTATCAAAGTTGGGCCAGTCATTGTAGACACAACTTTCCAAGTCCTGGATCTTGAATTACCCTATAACATCTTGCTTGGCCAACCTTGGATTCATTCCCTAAAGGTCGTTCCCTCCACATATCACCAATGCCTGAAATTTCCTTTTGACAACACAAAAATAACCATATATGGAGACCCAAATCCTTTTTAGTATTGCACCAATCTAAGGGGTATTTCTGAACATCAAGTGCCCATCAACTGAGAATCCATAGCACCTCCCAAATGACCAAATTATCTTGGGTTAGGGTATGGTCCACCTGAAAATGGTGATCGATGTACCAATGGACTTTCGAGTGAGCGTGAATGCTTCGGAAAGTGTCGAGACTATTGAGGAATCCCTTACCTAAACTAACTCCCATGAGTGGGAATTTGGCTCCGAGTGATCCCTAAGCAACTGTTGTCTTGATGACTTGTTCCTTGAACCTGGAGAACTTACCTCTAAACAAAGATTTTTGCAAACATTCAAAATTGATCAAGCATCGAATAATGATAATCCTAAGGTACCAAGGAAACAAGAAGACTGGGATAAACCTTTTTTCCCAAGGAACAATGACAATCCATAATCCTCCTCTAATCCCATTAACCCTCATCCTGACATACACATCCAGTCGTCTGAACCTAATGACCATCAATCAGATTCATTTGAATTGCCACACGACATTGCCGACCATGACTCCAAAACCTTCATCACCTACTTTTCTAATGAGTATGAAACAAGTGAAGGAGAATATTGGATAGAGTCTGATTGGGAATTGGATGACAGAAACTTCATTTTCAATGTGTCTGAATCCATTTGCATTCTTTTTGCATCCTCCCCATAGTTCACCAATACTGATGATGGTATCTCCTTAGTCTACTCACAACTAATCAATTGCGACCAACAAGGCCCGCCAGTCATGGACATATTTCAAAATGATGAGGCCATTGCAGAATTTATGGGATTACGTGAGGGCATACCCAGTGCCGATCACAAGGCTGGATTTTCTATTGACTTAGATTGCATAGCTTACTTCAGGGAGACTACTCCATCCTCTAGTCCTTAAATGAAAAGTAAAAATAAAACAAAAAATGAAATGTCTTTAGGTGAAAACCAAAAGGCACCTTCTGACGATAAAAAAGAAAAAATAAAGGACGTATCTGTGAGCGAAAACCTCTCTAAGGCGCCCAAAGATGGAGGATTGGACTTTCTTCCTAACTCAAGAGAAATCAATAATGCTCATAGAGGACACCATGGAAGTAAACATATCTACAACAGAAGATCCTAAAATGTTCCTCTTTGTGGCATCCCTGACAGAAGAAGAGAAACCTAAATTCCACAAATTATTTTTAGGGTGTAAAATTAATTTTGCATGGTCATATGCTGATATGCCTGGGTTGGATCCAGAATTGGTTTTGCACCATTTGGAACTACTTCCAGACACCAAACTAATAAAATAGAAGCTGCGTAAAATGCATCCTCAGATCTCCCTATTAGTCAAGGTCGAACTCAAGAAATTGTTAGACGTGGGATTCATACGGTCCATAGACTATGCTAAATGGATATCAAATCTCATACTAGTCACAAAGCCAAACAGTCAAATCTACATCTACACAGATTTTTTGGGACTTGAATAAAGCATGTCTAAAGGATGACTTTCCCTTGCCAAACATAGACATCATAGTGGATCTCACGACAGGATATGAGATGCTATCCCTCATGGACGGTTTCTCAGGATATAATCAAATTTGTATTTCCCTAGAAGATCATCATGAAACAACATTCACATTTCCTTGGGGTACATACTATTGGAATGTCATGCCTTTTGGTCTTAAGAACCCAGGTGCCACGTAGTAGAGAGCCATGACAACGATATTCCATGATATGATGCACAAGATAATGGAAGATTATGTAGATTACCTTTTGGAAAAATATTTAACATGAAAAGACCACTTGAATGTGTTAGACAAAATATTCAAGAGACTGGAGGAATACAAGGTCCACTTGAATCCGAAGAAATGTGTCTTTGGCGTGACATCTGGAAAACTTTTGGGATACATAGTTTCTCGAAGAGGTGTTGAGGTTGATCCAGCTAAAGTGAAATCCATATTAGACATGCCTCCTCCCAAAGGAATAAGTGAACTCAGGACATTACAAGGCAGGTTACAATCTATCTGATGCTTCATAGCACAATTGGACGACAAGTGTCAACCATTTCAATATCTTCTATGCAAGGGAATTCCCTTTCTATGGAAAGATAAATGTCAGGAGGCCTTTCAACTAATAAAAGACTATCTATTGTCACCACCTATTTTAATGCCACCAATCGAAGGGAAACCTTTGATCTTATACATTTCTGCAACAACTTCAACACTGGGGGTATTATTGGCACAAAACAACCATGATGAGAAGGAAAGGGCCATATATTATATTAGTCAGACACTGGTCGGATATGAAATGAATTACACATCAATTGAACGTGCTTGCCTAGCAGTTGTCTTCACAACTCAAAAGATAAGACACTATATGTTGAATCATAGTACACAGTTGGTAGCAAAGATTGACCCCCTGAAATATCTCTTGAGTCATGCAACATTGACAGGACGTCTGGCAAAATGGGTCATGATTTTGAGTGAGTATGACATCCAATATGTAGAGTGAAAGACTATAAAGGGACAAGTGATAGCAGACCAATTGGCTGATGCACCTGTCCAAAGTGATCACTCATTAGTAGCAGATTTTCCAAATGAGTCCATATTTCATACAAAACCTAAGTCACCTTGGAGGCTATATTTTGATGGGTCCCATACTAGTCATGGATTAGGGGCAGGAATATTGTTTGTCACTCCACAAGAGAACTCCATCCCTAAGTCTTTCCACATAGCTTTTCCATGTACAAATAATGTGGCAAAATACGAGGCACTTGTGACAGGACTCAAAATGGCCATAAAATGGAAAATTAGGACACTTCATGCTTATGGAGATTCTTAACTGGTCATCAACCAAGTTAACTACGACTATGACACCAAGGATGAGAAATTAATGCCTTACAAACGAATGGTTGACAAATTTCATACATATTTCCACATGGTGACTTTTGAACAAGTTCTAAGAGAACAAAACAAGGCAACAGATGCAATGGCTATGATCAATTCTCTCCTAGACATTCCAAGCAATATGCCTCAATTGGAGTTCTTAGTAGAACAACTCTTGGTCCCTACATACAATATTCCAGAATCAGAGACGGTCTGTGAGCTTGTTGGTCCTGATTCTCGAGTGGGTGCATGAAGTTGGGTTACACTTTTGTGGCCAACTTCAAAAAAGTATTGAAAATGACATAATGCAAGCGCGTTATAATGCGCTCACATTATGTCATTTTAAAAGAAAAAAAAAATTGAAAGCTATTCATTTTCTGTTGTCTATTTTTTTTCTCTGCCTGCGGCCAAAACCCCTCATTTTTGTGCTTGCATTCTAGGAGGAGGCATTCTACAAAATTCATCAACAATAGTTGCTTTTCATTTGCAAAGATGGCAACACAACGACAAAGAGGTGTAGGAGGTAAGTATTGTTTGCTATTTGTTTTGAATTTCTTAGTTTCAAGTTGATTTTGTTTGTTTTAGGTTATATTTGATTGTTTTTTTTTAATTTGTAGGAGATGCAAATAATCCTACAAATCCTGAAAATCCTCAACAAGAAGAACATGCAAATCCTCCTCAACAAAATCAACCTCCCCCACCAATCACTCAACACCCTCCTGACACTCAACAAAATTTGAGGAGTGAAATTGAAAACAACAAAAAACAAATTGAGGATCTTATCAGTAGGTTGAGTGATCCAAATTCTTCAACCACAGAAATAATGACACTAGCAAATTCAATGAAAGAGATGTTAAAAAATGTAGATTCAATAACCCAACAAATAACAGGATGGCAAGATAGGAGGCAAACAACTAGGGCATATTATGCAGATAAACTATCATATAAACAAGTAAAAGATTTAAAAATTACTAAAGGTGATTTGTGCTCTTTATTCACTGACCCTAGAACAAATCAAAATCTTAGCCTCAATGCGAAGAGGTTTCCTATTCATTGGTGCCACCACCAAGAGATTAGGAACCATTTTTATGATAGGTGGTACTTGGTCTTTGATTACCCACCGTGCAACAATTGTGAAGTCCCTCAATATTTTCTTAGGAAACTATACAGTGAGTTCGTATTAAACCAAATCCTAAATTATTTTGATAGGAGGGAGTTCCAGGGGAGAGGTGGGGGGTCAACTCAAGATAGGCTTGGTGCATAGTCGGATCCTACGCGACAAGGGAGACGACCTCTTGCTAGGCTTCCTTGTGAGCACATTGTTATGCCTGTCATTGCGAAGGAGAGTCCCGACGTAGAGACATTGCAGGCGATCAACACTTTGACTCAGAGTGTCATTCGTCATACTAGTCCTATTGTACAACGCCATCCATGGGAGTCTTCAGGTGGTGGCCTTCGAACCCATGTGTCAATTTTGTGGGATGACTTGTTCATATGACCCCATCGACACTTAGGAGGCTGCTACACAGGATCCATATGCTGCTACACAGGATTTGTATGCTGCTACAAAGGATCCGTATGCTACTACGGGGATGGAGGGGACAGCTGACATTTTGCATCGTGCATATGGCATTGATATTCGGGTAAAAGTCAGCATGTTCATTGAATTTAATTTATTAAATTTTGATTTTGAAATGCATGATTAACTAATTTAGTTTTATTATTTTAATAAAATTGCAGGGTCATAGTGTTGAGATTGGATACACCGATCCTCCACCTACTTATTTCTATAGTACACCTATTAGTGGGGTATGTAACTAGTAAACAATTATAAATTTATTACATGTTAATAACATTGTTTTACAAATGGTATTTTAATACATGTGATTTTGGATGTTGAACAGGCTAATATTGGCGGTTTCAAGCAAACACCTCCTAGTGCCAGTGGATTCACTCAAATGTACACAGAGGTAATAGAATAAAGAGAACTTAACTAATGAATTCTACTTAATAGATTTCTTTAATTTATATTCATATTGTTGGTTACGTTAAATTACACATCATTCAAACTCAAAGCATTACTTCAAATTCCATAACTAAGAACTAGATGTTGATAGATGACAAAATTTCAACTATATAATATAGCTATTTAGAAAGTAAACATAAGCAGCACGATGCAATTACTTCACATGGAGGCATGTGCTTGCAAAGGTGCACCAACATGACAAACTATGGATGCTTGGAAAAAATCTATGAAACCATAATAGTAAGTAATAGCATAGACAAGGCAGTTAGTGATGCAGAGCATCACATCAAAACACTCAATCATCAGGGTACATCTGATGCAGAGCATCCAACAAACACCATCAACATCATTTCTTCAAGGGATTTCAATCCCAAATAGAATCAGGAGAAGATCAAATATAATTTCATCAGAAATATACTTTTCATTCAACCAAAATCCACTCAAATTCTCTTAGCCATTCCATAGGCCATCATTCATCATTCCACTAATCAGTATTCCAATTGATTCATTCAAAGAAAAAACCATATTAAAGAAAACTTTGACTTAATCAATTAGGTTCACATCATTCTCAACCACCATAAAAACAACATAAACCTGATTATTGACACTTGAACAATTCAGATCCTTTCATTTATTCACCAAGGCAACAAATCAACTAAACCATACCTCACTGTTATCAGTCCATTATCAAGCACTGTACTCACCATATTTTGACTGCAGTAGTCTATTTACATGTTACAAAATCTTGCTACAAGAGAATCTTGATTATCATCTTGTGGTTAATCACCAAATTTCTCAAAAGGCTTCATAATACTCACCCATCCAACCATCAAAGTCACCAAACCTGTATTATACACCTTAACCAAATTTAGTAACATCAATCATATCATTAGTTTGATAGTAACCAAGCACTCAATATCATCCTTTCCACTTTTTAAACAAACATATTTGTTTTGATCAGACAATATCATATTCCTCTAGTAGGTCTGTTAACCATTGAACTAGGTAGTTGCATTCCTATCTCAAAGCTTATTAAAAAAATCAATGCATATTTAGAAACACTTTCCAACACATCACAACATATCAAAGTTCTTAGACATTTGACATAAAGAAAATCATCAGATTTCAGATTGTCCTCTGAAGAAAGGCTACTAGATTAGGCCTGTTTTACAAAGGAGACCCCTTCAAAACCATTCCAAATCACTGAAAACCTCAAAATAGTCTTCAATCGTGTCTTATAACTCAATATTTTCCCATTTATAGGGATTGAAAACCATGAAAATGTTTTGATCCAATAAACCCTCGTTTATAGGGTTTAAAAGCACAAATCAAGGAGGGTTTTGTGAAAAATACTCTTGCAAACCTCTATTTCTTTGGCCACCACCTGGAACATGATTTTTTATGTCTTCCAAGACCTTCTACATTGTTTCCAAGCCTCTTCAAGCTTTATTTATTCATGACCCATGACTGTAGCATCACTCTATTTAGGAAAATCCTCTATTTTCTAGTGTAGCAGCAACTCCACCATGGTATTCTTTCTTTTCCCTGCACTTACAATCATCAAAAAATGCAAAAAATCCTAACATTAACCTACTTCACCAATTTACTTGACCTACATTGGTGGAGTAGTGAAGAAAAACCCTATTGGACTCTCAAACTTGCTTCTAAAAGGACTTTATCGGGCACTGAAAACTTCCTCTTATTCTTTTGTTTCCTAAAACTAACCAAGTCCAACTCTTTAAATTGGAAACTAACTCCTCTTTACATGTATTCACACTATGATTTAACTTTGGATGTTCCTAAATTACCAACACAAGAAAACAAAACAATCCAGAGTAATGTTGCAAACTCAGAAACAGGGAATTTTTATTTCAAAATCTAATTACAAGAACACAAACTTCTACTTTTTCTGGCCTTTACATGCCTTTTAAAGATATTTCCTTTTCCATAACTGCCTTTCCATCGGTTGAAACTACCCCTTTTAACCCTTAATATTCCTAATTTCCTTGTTTTTGTCAATTTAACAGCTTTTAACAATATTACATTATTGCATTGTTTGCATTTTCCCACTTTGACCACCTAGAACTTACCCATAACCTTAAATACATTCAAATAAGACCTCATATGACCTTGAACATGCTTTACATCATTTTTCCATGACCTTTTGTGATTGATTGAATACAAATTTGAACACTCATCCCTTTTGCAAAATTGAAAAGTATTTGATGACCTAGGTGCTCCTGCACCAACATCTGACCCAATTGAATGAAGAGAAGATCAAATTGAATAAGCAACTAAAATTTCTCTTTTCATCAAAAATCACATTGTTTCATTTGCAAACCACAAGGAAACAACAAGCCAACTCATTTCAATACTTCTTCTTATCATCCTCAAGCTTCAAACATCTTATTTATACACAAAAATGATTGATTTGTGCACAAGAAACCTAATTAGAGTCACTAAACAATCCACTCTTTCATCATTCGCCAAGGAACCCTTCCACTCAATTTTATTTACCTAGGAAAAATAACCAAAAACTAATCTTTCATGTTACAACCTATATCCATCAGATCCTAACACACCTTTGTCATCATCAATTTATATGAATTCAAAGTAAAAACCTGATAAAGAGCTTTGAATCTTTCAATTCCTTAAACAACTCACCAAATTTTCACTTTTACCAACTAGTTCCTCAAGACCAAGATACTACAATCAACCATTTACACCTCAATCATTTCATATGACTTCCAAGACATTACTCACATCATGTTTATTAACTAAGCTTATTCTATGCACAAATCAAGCCCTACAAAGGAGGGTTTATTGCATAAGGTACTTTAAAACCTTAAATAATCCCACCACCACCACAAACACCATGGAAATAGCCTGCATAAGCTTTAGAAATGATGCAGAGTGGTAGGGAAGTTAAAATCACAATCACAAATGGAAAAGTCACTCAACTGAATGCTTCTCTCAAATACTCTCATGAGTCCTAAACTCCACTATTCTTTAAGAGATCAACCCCACACACCTAGGGTTCACAACTCAAACCACTCAAAAAGCTTGAAAATATTCGGATCATGTCTCATTAAGTCAAAACAAGGTTTAACAACCCTCTAGCATTTAGGTTTCAACAAACACCCTTCACTATGGTGACTTAGACCTCACTTTCTCTTAAAGCTTGCAACCCTTGCCCGGTAGGACAGTCAGAATAAAAAACACAAGGAATACTATTAAGACACCAAACCTATGGATTCAAACCCCTAAGATGGACCCCTACAAGGTTCCAAAACCCTTCCTCTTGACTGTCAAAACATCACTCACAATGGCCCTTTCTACCGCTGCTCCAAAAGGCCTAATTCACATACCTACACCTAGGTCTTGACTATCTAGGCTCTCCCCTTCACCCCAAAGCCCAAATTCAGACTCCTACAGTTTCTCCACACCTGTTTCCACCATTCCTAAGTGCCTCTTAAACAAATTCTTCAAAATCAAGAAAAAACTCATTTTTTTTGCTTGTTAATAATGCTTGCCACATAGAGATGTCAAGCCAAAATTCATGCACAACTTCCAAAAATGAGCCTTCTGTTCTCCAAAAAATTGAGGAAATGATATTACAACCTTATATATTCCATCCCACTGAGATTTAGCAATTTTACGTGGGAATGGAAGAAATAAACATTTTTCACCCAAAACCCTTATTTTAAGGATTTTCAGACCACCCGATAGAGAAATTGGAATATCTCCCTTGATACTCAATGAAATCTCACCACTCTAATGCCAAAGGAAAGCTTATTCAATTAACTATCCAACCATTATAGGCTTGGAGCATGAAAGTGACATACAATCAGTACCAAGTACGAGATCATCAAATTCTTCAGAAAAACACAAGAAAAACAACAAACTTCTTATTGAAACTTATTCAAAACATCAACATCAACCTTGCCTCGACCAAGAGAGGAATATTTGAATTCTTACAAACTCCCTCAAAATTCTTGCAACTGTCTTTTGAAAAGAGAGACATTGGAAAACAACTAATCTAATTCTTTGACTTCTAATTGCCTAGTTAAGGCAATGTGAGCAACTTCTACCAACTCGACCACAAAGAGCCTTCCAAAATGTGTCAAAGGAATTTAAAACCTTGTCAAAAAGTAAGGTGACTCCCCTCAGGTGTCTAGATATAGCAAGGCATCCTTTTTCCTTATTTTTCCAAGATGCACTAGACTTACAAAGGAGGATGGAGACCTTGTTGTACAAAGAAGTTGGTCACCAAGACCAAAAACTCAACCAAAAACCTAGAATACCTACTACAAAGAATTGAAATGGTCCATAAGACCTTATTCCATCCATAAACCAAGAAAAAAAACATGTCAAATTATTTTAGGTCCCTTAGACCCATGGGTGCTCCTGCACCATACTCCCAAGCAAGAAAAAGATCTCAAGTCCTCTTTGAGATCAGGTCTTCTACAGTAGTTCCATGCTATTTAATATCATTTTCTAACATACATGTTGCATCCTCTTAGGTAGATCTTTCCATTTGACCAGGCATTCCTTGTAAACCTTCCTTCTAGTCTTCTTTGTCTCCTTGGTGTCTAGGATGCATTCAAGAGTCATAGGTTAGCTGGGGGATAGTTCCTTCACCCAATCTTCACCCTCCATTGTTGTTGTACCCACTCCATCACCTGCATTCACAGAAGCTTTGAAAGGATACAAGTCAGAAATGTTGAAGATAGGAGAGATTGCCACCCCAGGAGGTAGCTCTATTTCATAAGCATTTTGGACAAACTTGTAGACCACCTTGCAAGGTCCTACCTTCTTCATCATGAGTTTGGTATACTTTCCTTTTGGAAGTATCTCCTTCTTCAAGTGTGCCATCACCAAGTCTCCAACCTTGAATTGGACATTCCTCTTCTTTAAATATGCCTTTTCCTTATACTTCTCAACATTCTTTTGAAGGGTTTCCTTCACTTGTTGATGAATATCCCTGATTGTAACAACAAAGTCCTCACCTTGAGCACTTCTCTTAGCAACTCCTTGTAGATCTCTTAGTTCATAGACCCCTCTAGGGTGCATTCCATAGACTACTTCAAAACGAATTCTACCAATGCTCCTATTCATGGAGTCATTATATGCAAATTCAGCCTGAGGTAAAATTAGATCCCAAGCTTGTCCATGCTCCTTGGTAAGGCATCTTAAGAGGTTTCCCAATGATCTATTCACCACTTTAGTTTTTCCATCCGTTTGTGGATGGTATGCTGAACTAAAGGATAATTTTTTGTCTTGAGTTTCCTCCACAAGTTCCTCCAAAAGTGACCAATGAATTTAGAATCCTTGTCAGAAACAATGCTTAAAGGCAATCCATGTATCCTAACAACCTCCTTAAAGAAGAGACCTACTATATTAGATGCATCATTGGTGCATTTGCAAGGAAGAAAATGTGCCATCTTACTAAATCTATCAACTACCACAAAGATACTATCAAAACCTCTTTGGGTTCTAGGAAACCCCAAGATAAAGTCCATACTTACACACTCCCAAGGCCTATTGGGAATGGGCAGTGGCTGATAGAGTCCTAAATTTGATGAAGTTACCTTTGCCCTTTGACATATTGTGCAGCCTTCCACATACCTTCTCACATCCACCTGCAACTTTGGCCAATAGTAAAATCTCCTAACTTGTTCCAAGGTCTTGTCAAGGCCAAAGTGACCTCCAAGACTCCCACTATGTTTCTCCTTTATGATATTCTCCCTCATTGAGCATTTACACACACACAATTGGCTTCCTTTGAAGAGAAAACCATTCTACAATAAAAAAATTAGAGAATTCACCATGAAAAAAATTCAAATGCTGCTCACAAACATTGTATACCTCCTTGAAATATGAATCTTCATTATACATATCCTTCAATGCTTCAACCCCCATGCTTTGGACTTGTATCTCTTGCACTACAAGTGCCCTTCTACTGAGAGCATCTGCCACCTTATTTTCTTGGCCCTTCCTATGCTTTATTGTGAAAGTATAGGCTTGCAAAGACTCTACCCACTTCATGTGCCTATGACTAAGTTTGTCCTGTGCATTCAAAAACCTCAAGGCATGATTATCAGTATAAAAAACAAATTCTTTAGGTAACAAGTAGTGCCTCCACTTTTTGAGGGCTTGGACCATAACATACAATTCCAAATCATAGGAAGAATACTTCCTCTTTGCTTCATTCAGCCTCTCACTGTAAAATGCAACCAATCTACCTTCTTGGCTCAAAACAACCCCTATTGCTTGATTGCTAGGATCACACTCAATGGTAAAAACTTTATCAAAATCAGGGAGCACAAGTATAGGCTGTTGTGCTACTCTCATTTTTAGATATTCAAACCCTTTATCAGCCTCATTGGTCCAAGAAGCCTTACCTTTGTTACCTCCTTTGATGGTGTCCAAGATTGGTGCACAAATTTGGCTAAAGTTCTTGATGAACTTTCTATAAAAGCTTGCAAGTCCATGGAAGCTTCTCACATCTCCCATGGATTTTGGTGTTGGCCAAGTAAGAATAGCATGCACCTTTGAAGGATCCATCTTCAAACTTCCCTTGGAGATGAAAAAACCAAGGTAGACTAGTTCTTCCTTCATGAATTCACACTTTTCCATGTTGATCAACAACTTCTCCTCTTGTAACCTCCTTAGTACCATGTCAAGGTGCTTCAAATGTTCTTCTTTAGACCTAGTAAACACAAGGATGTCATCTAAATAAACTACAACAAACTTTCCAATGAAAGGTCTCAATACCTCATTCATAAGGCGCATAAATGTACTAGGGGCATTTGATAACCCAAAGGGCATCACCAACCACTCATAGATCCCTTCATTAGTCTTAAAATCTATCCTCTATTCATCCCCCTCTCTAATCCTTATCTGATGGTACCCGCTCTTTTGATCAATCTTGGAAAAGTAAGATGCTCCTGATAGACAATCCATGAGGTCCTCCATTCTTGGCATCAAGAACCTATATCTGATTGTGATCCTATTAATGGCTCTTGAATCAGTGCAAAGCCTCCAATTCCCATCCTTCCTTGGTGCTAGGATAGTAGGAACAACACATGGGCTCAAACTCTTCCTCACTAGCCCTTTATCCATCAACTCTTCCACTTGTCTTGCAATCTCCTCATTTTGAGCATGTGTCATCTTTTATGCAGCCTTATTGGGCAATGTATCCCTTGGAATCAGATCAATATGGTGGCTTATATCCCTAATGGGAGGTAGGGAACTAGGTAATTCATTCACCGTTATGTCCTTGTACCTTTCCAACAACTATTGGACTTCCTTTGGTGCATCTTCCTTCTTCTTTATGGGAAGATCTGCTTCACTTTTTGGCTTCATAATCAGAAAGAATCCTCTTCCTCCTCCTTCCTTCAAGGTCTTCATGAACTCCTTCTCACCCACCATAAAAACACTAGGACCTTCATGCTTTGCCTTGTCTTCTTCTAGGAGAGGTGAAAGGTTGTAATTCTTCCCATCCTTCACAATGGAGTATGTGTTCTTCTCCCCATCATGCTTGGTCTTCCTATCAAACTACCAAGGCCTACTAGAAATATATATTTTAATACTTGTACTCAAAATTTTGTTCATTAGATCTCATACATTATAAGTCATGATGTGGATCTCTATTGTAACTTTTTTGTGATTGAATAATTTGTTGTTTTATTTTCAGATGTTGGTTGTGGAAACACCTCCAAATGTTTCAAGGGCAATGGATATTGGTGTTTCATCCCCTATACAATCCTACATGGCTATGATAGAGAAGGTATGAAGCAAATTACTAAATTTCAATTTACATTCGTTGTTATAGATGTTAGTTCTAGTGAAAAATCAAACCATTATTGATTCACAGTTTAATTCCTATTTGGAAGGTTTATATAGGAGTTGAGCATGCCTGAGCATCAGCATGCAAATATTTCCATCGTGGAGAGTGATCATGAGATGGGTGTAAGTGATTATTTTGTTAAATATATCATTTCTTATAATGTAATTTCTATATATTAATGTCTTTACTTCTTATTGTAATAGTTAAAACTTCACCAGGAGCTAAACAGTAGGAGGAGTAGCAGGAGCACTCCTCGAGCACAACAAAAATGAGTGATGGACTTATCATCATCGGATCACCAAACAAAGGGAAATAATTTATTAGCATGGAGAGAAATGAATTTTGATTCCACAACCCTTTGTTGTATGCCTAGACATGGAAATTTTGTACATATCTTGTATTGGATATATTTGACATTGTATGCCTATATAGCATTCTCGTAAGCCTATATGGCCATTTTGTAACTATATTTTATACTTATATCAACATATATTGATGTATGTGTACATGGCTATTTGGTTAATACAATTTTTTTTTTAATCGATGGTGTCCATATTTGCTCTTTTTCACAATGTCAAAAGCATGGTTGCATACAGATTAGGCAAAAGAATTTTCCTTTTAGATTAGCAATGCATGGAAGTTTAAAAAATTATCCTTGATATTACAAAAAGATATGTGTTTATACCATAGCAACAAAAATATTTTGGGGAAAAATTTGACAAACCAAAAGTATTAGATTTTTTGAAAAAATTGGGAAAAAGTCTAGAAAAAATCGGAAAAAATTAGATTTAAAAAAGGTAAAAAAAAGTAGAACAAGAGATAAAAACTTTTTAAAATTTTTTTAAAGGAATTTCCATAGCATAGAGATATAGAGAGCAAATAAAATAAAGAGTTTAACTAATAAATTGTAAAAAATAGATTTTTGTAGTTTATATTCATATCGTTGATTACATTGCATTGCACATATTTCAAACTCAAAGCATTGCTTCACATTGCATAACTAATAACTAGATGTTGATAGATGACAAAATTTCAATTACAATATAGTTTTTACAAAGTCAACCTAAGCAGTTATGCAATTACCACATTTCATAACTAATAACTAGAGCAGCTCCCAATTGCATTTGCTTGTCATGGCATTCCCATGAGACCACATTTCTTTGAGGCATTTTTCAAACACCCTTCTATACTACCACATTTTTCAAATAGTTCACTACCTTGTTGCTATGGTTGAAAGCCTAAAACAAGTGCTTTCGAACAAGCTATGGATGCTTGGAAAAAATCTATCAAAAGCATAATAGTAAGCAATATCATAGATAAGGCAGTGAACTCTTTGAAAAAATGCCTCAAAGAAATGAGGTCTCATGGTGATGGAATGCCATGAAAGTCAAATGCTTTTAATTGTCATGGCATTCCATCACCATGATACCTCATTTTGTTGAGGCATTTTTTCAAAGAGTTCATTGCCTTGTCTATGCTAACACATTTTTTATACATTTCTACCAAAGCATTTTATCAAATAGTTCATTGCCTTGCTGTATATGGCTAAAAGCCCAAAAACAGTGCTTTCAAACAAGCTATGGATTGTCATGGCATTCCATCACCATGAGACTACATTTCTTTTGAGGTATTTTTCAAACAAGCCATCACATTTTGTCTATGCTACCACATTTTTCATACATGTTTACTAAAGAATTTTATCAAACAAGCCAATTCTCCTGTTGCCATGGCTAAAAAGCCTAAAATAGGTGTTTCCAAACAAGCTATGGATGCTTTGGAAAAAATCTATCAAAGCATAATATATATAGATAGACAAGGCACAACCTGCTTGATATTCAAAGAAATGTGGTCTCAATGGTGGTGGAATGCCATGAAAAATCCATAGTAATTTGTTTGCTTCATGGCATTCATCACATTCCATCACCATGAGACTACATTTCTTTGAGGCATTTTTTCAAATAGTTCAATTACCTTGTCTATGCTACCACATTTTTCATATACATGTTTACCAAAGAATTTTATCAAACACCACCTCCTGTCGCCATGGCTAAAAAGCCCAAAATAGGTGCTCTTCCAACAAGCTATGGATGCTTGGAAAAAAATATATCAAAGATAATGGTTTATAATAAGAAGATTAAGGCAGCTTAACTATTTAAAAAGCCTCAAATAAATGTGGTCTCATTGAGGGTGGAATGCCATGACAATCCATAGAAATTTTACCGTCATGCCATTCGGCCACATGCCATTCCATCACCATGAAACCACATTTCTTGAAGCATTTTTTCAAACAGTTAACTGCCCTGTCTATGCTACCACATTTTTCATACATGTCTACCAAAGCATTTTATCAAACAATTCACTTCCTTGCTGCTATGGCTAAAATCCTAAAAAAAGTACTTTCAAACAAGCTATGGATGCTTGGAAAAAATCTATCAAAGCATAATAGTAAGCAACAAGCTATGGTCTCATGGTTTTTTTCATGAAAATCAATGTGATTTTATTCACATTTTTTTGCAAGTTATAAACACTTTTTTTTTGCCAATTTTGTTGTTTTAAATGACATTCAAGTTTATGGTGGTTTTGTTGTTTATATGATGATATGTGATATTCTAATCCTAATTCATGCTTCTAGGTTGCATAGATATATATTTTGTTTTTACATGTTTTTTGTACCAATGAACCCAAAACGAATTGAACCCCCCTCCAAAATTTTTTGGCCAAACCGGCGAACCGAACCCCATAACCTGAACCTCAAAACCTATTCCAACACTCTTAATTTTTCTTGCACAAACTTAATTGACCACCAAATTATGTTTCCCCTAGACTTTACCCACGTTTACTCCCTCAAACCTCTCTTTTTCATTCAAAACCCCTATTTTCCCAACTAGGGCATGTCATGCAATAACATTCTTTTGACCTCCCCTGTCCTTGCAAACCTTTTTAACACATCAAACTCCACAATCTCACCCTATTTCCAACCTATTCTAACTTATTTTCAAGCAATTTATTCTTTTCACCTCTTCTAGCCTTGCTTTTAAGGGGCCTCAATTTTGAATTTTCAATAGGGGCAGTGTTAGTAATCTCTTCCAATTCCCTTACTAATGCTATTTTCTTATTCCTACTCCCTATCCTACTTACATTAGGCCCATATCACTGAGACACTACCTGGACAATAGGTGGAATGGCATATTTCAACATACTACACTCAAACCCTTAAGGGATCAATTTAGTTGGATGTAGCTTGAAGTGCCCACCATCGTGGCTTGTCTGGGTGAATGAGTAAGTTCCATTGGTGTTTTATTATCTATTATGCATTGTATTTTTTATGTGACCTTATGTAATTAATTAATTAAATTAGAGTTCCTTAGGAGGTAACTTAAATAAAACTAAAATATATTGTAAATGTGCTTAGAATTGAACAAATTAATAAACTATCAAATTATAAAGTGATTTTAAATATAAAAAGATACTAATTATTAGTTATTAAGTTACAAAGTATTAATTAGAATTAAATTTATTAACAATGGGTTATTAAGATTGAGATTTATCAGTAAAGAAAAATATGGAAAATATTACAAGGAAATTAAATATTAAAGTAGGATTCTAAATCAAATAAAGATATGGGTAGAGTGAAAAGCAAAATAAAAAGATAGAAAGGATCACATGCAAGATTTTGCACAATTTTAAAGGATCGTCACGGAAGAAAGTGGGAAAAAAGATAGGAAGAAAGAATGCAATCACATGACTTTTAATTGAGTGGTTATCTAGAAACAGGGAGAGGAGGAGATGATGACGAGACTTTATGGATTCTCGACAGGGAAGGGAGAGAGGATCATAATTCTTCTTAATAGATGGGGGGGAGAGCCGGCAAGGAAGCTTCAACAATTCTGCCAAGCTACGAAGATCCCTTGGTGGTACTGGTACTCGTTGGCTCGAGGGTTGGAGGGAGACGGTTAATAAGATGTTGACATTATAAGCATTTGTGAACTCAAGGATGTGAAACTCCCTGGAGAGGGGGAAGAAGGTTGTGTGGGAAAGATGTCCCCACATAGGATGAGGTCTTTGCATGGAATTATTCGTACCAGGTATGTAATTTGAGATGATAATTTTATGTCTTGGAGAAATTGACAATGTCTTAGTATGGTTTCCAAATTGGAATTATCTTGAGTGCATTTTTACTCCTTGTGAATACTGCATGCCATGATTACCCTGTGAATCGTTAAGAGACTTGTTGAGTCTGATTCTTCATGATGATATTCTCCTTAAAATGATCTCCTTAATCCCGTTCAGTGAAGGCAAGAATGTTTCATAAAAAGTCTCCTTCTATCTGATTGGATGACACATATATTTTATGGAAGGAAAGTTATATATGTTCGCTGGTACCAGTTTGAGAGATCGGGCTTTAAACCTGTCAATTCTATTGCTATGTAATTTACTCATACCCTTAGTAAAGTGTTTTATGCATTTCGTGAGAACACCTTATGTAGTGATAATATGATAATATAGTCGTGCTCTGGGCCTCACCTTTGAATCCGCAATACACATGCAAGTCTACTTGAGAAGTAGTAACCACAATGATTGTCAACTGCCTCCACCTCTTCATCCAAATGATCTTGTGACATAGACGTGGTGTCTCCATTTCCACTTGTTGCATGCATCAGATTGAAAATCACTTTAGAAGGGTTTGGAATCTTAAGCATGTCTCATTGTTCTCCCACCCTCTGATCTCCATTCTTTACCACTTCTAGACCTTCGCTTTCCTTTGTTTAGCACGAACCAAGATACTTGTTGAATGGAACCCTCATCCATTCAATCTACATGACTGCAGGCGCCTAGAACACAAGAAAATTGTACGATGTTGGGATGAGATCTCGAGTACTTCATTAATTGAATGATTTTGAGACCTCTGTTGCATAAACCAGTTTGTGCGCACTCTGCAACCCTAGGCAACCCTTTTGGCAACCCATTGCAGTTGCAGAAGTTGGACGCAGAAGGGTGTATAGATTTAAATAAACTATTTGATTCTTTTTGCAAACTGTCACATCAACACACTTGAACATGGTAGGGTGTATAGATTTAAATAAACTCTTTGGTTCTTTTTGCAACTTGTCTCCGCCATCGCACCTAAACACAATAGGAAGTTTAAAGGTTTAAATAATCTCTCTGATTTCGTTGACCACCTGTCTCAACCATCACACCTGAACATAATAGGAAGTTTAAAGGTTTAAATAATCTCTCTGATTTCATTGTCAGTCTAGCTAAGCTGCTGTGCTTGAACATAATAGGATATTTTAAAGGTTTAAATAATCTCTCTGATTTCATTGTCAACCTGTCTCAGCTGTAGCACAGGAACATAATTAAAAATAAAATAAAATAAAATTAAAGTTTTAAATAATCTCATTGATATCATTGGCAATCTATCACAGGTGCAACACTTAAGAATAAAATTTTGATCCAATATTGAATGGTTAAGTCAAAATAGATATTATAATTACTACTTTTGAAGGATGAAACATGTATATAAGTATTTTAGATTGAATGTTTGATTCCAAATAGCGTGTACCTATACTAGTATATTTAATACATAATTATCCATTTGAATGAGGAAGTATTTGGGTAAAAGGGAAGAAGGTTTATATTTGAAAGGTCTTGGTATAATTAGTAAAGATAAATTTAGGTGTGTTATATTCTAAAACAATAACTTGGGTAATTATTTATTGATATATTGTTATATGTATACGTTTATATGAAAGTAAATTTTAATTAAATTGTAAAGTCATGAGAGATTTGTTTAGAGTACTGTTACCTTACAATTAAAAAGCTATGTAAGCTAAAATTCATAAGACAGGTAGTAAGGGTATTGCATTTTAGAAATAATTGGGTACTTGAAATAGATAGAATCATTTAGAATACTCATATTTAATTAATGATAGTTGTTCCTTGCAAGTTATTAAAATGGTTGGTTTTAGAGTAAGTTTTGTAAAGTTCAACCGAGAGAGTTGTCTAAGATAAATTCACATATTTCTTAGTTAATTAAATGCTTCTCAAGTGATCAAGTGGTTAAAATGTGTTGGGATGACTACTATGCCTTAGAATTTATGTATTGAGTGAATTTGTTTATCTAGGGGTCGACATGATGTTTTCATTTAATAGCATTTACTCTTTTGGGTTGCTCAGTTTTGGAAGTGATGTCATTACTTGGGTTTAAGTTGGATTGATAGATGTTTTTTTTTTCCTTATTGTCTCGCCTTTCGTTTAAGTCATTTTGGGTGTGGAGATTTTCAAATGATTAGTTGTCATGTTAGAACTGTAATTGCTTCTATTACTTTCATGGTGGGTAGCTGTTCTTTTGGACTTCTAGAGGCATTGAGAAAAGTTGTGTTGTGGGAATTTCATTAGTAATTGTGACCTTGATTTCATTGTTAATTGATGTTTCTCTTTTCAAGTACTCTTGATGTGGCAAGTTGTTCAGTATCACTATGTTGAAAAGGAGTTGTACGGGAATTGTTAAGACTCTGACTTTGTGCTTTAGTGAGAAGGGTAATGCCTCACATGTTTATCTGCTATGACTTAATGTTCATTTTATGTGGTACAACCCTTGATGTTGCTTTGTTTTGGGGCCCTAGGGAGAGTGGTTCTTCATGGGGGCCAACGCCTCAAATAGGAGGAAGGGCCAAGATAACCCGCGTAAGAGTTAGATTGAAAAGTGAAAACTTAATTAAAGAATTTAGGGGAATGGGTAGTAATAATAGTAACAAGATAAGAATGGATGCCTCGTTCACCCATTAGGGCTTTCACAAACTAAGGGTGGGCTGAGAAGGCCATGGTTGGCAAGGTCGTTACCTTGTCCTCATGAGAGGTTAACTAATCTGCATGAGTCATCCTATGGGGCTGACGCCTCAAGTAGGAGGAAGGGCCAAGATAACCATAGATGGGGGACGACGCCTCAGGAAGTTAGGATTGAGCCAATGCCTGGAGGAAGGGCCAGGATAACCCATGTAGGACTATGCAATGACACTCTCCCCTAGTACCCCTTATGAATTGTTAATTTTGCAAGCCTCTGGAAGTGGTCTATTGATATTATGGCTTGATATTTATTGATGATATGTTTTATGATTTATTGTTGTAATTTTTTGAAAGAGATTTATTGTTATGTTTCAAAAATGATTTATTGTTGTAATGATTGGAAAATGGTTATTGCTGTTATGTTGGAAGTGATTTATTGATGTCGTGTTTTATGACCTTTTGACGTTATGTGGTGAGGAGAATATTGATGTTGTAATTATCCTTGTATTTTTTCGTCATTCTTGTATGACGTTGAGTCTTGTTGTTCACTATTGGGATGTTCTTGGTTGGGGATTCTTTCTTATCAGCTCCTAAGCATGGGGGGTGGGTCTTCAGACCCACATGGTCGGGTGGAACGTGCGAACCTCCCCATTGGGTCTCCAATTGAGGATCGAGAGGTGCAGATTGGTGTCATTTGCAGCGACTCTAGAGTTGTACCCGTCTTTGAGCCAGTTATGATACTTTGTATTCATCTGATTAGCTATATCATTCTTTATGGATTCCCATTCATGTTGGGGAACACTGTTGTATCATTTTTACTCTGGACATTGTATTGTAATGTAATGTTAAACCTTGTGTGGATATTGGCCCAGGGCAGTTGTTATTCAATGTGTTGAGTTAATCATGTATATGTTGTATTTACGTACACAGATGGTTTCTTATCAATGATTTATCATGTATGTGTTACATTTGTGAATGTTTACTTTGTTATGGATTATGTCTTTGGCTTTCATTCTTTATTGCTCTTGTTTAGAATTAAGTTTGTAATGTCTCCTCGTGTACCCCAAGGGACGTAAGTGTAGGTGAATTTGTTTAATTAAGTTTTATGACTTTTGATTTAATGTGCATCACATGTATGTTTTGAATACCTTAAAAAAAAATTTAATAGTAATTATTGTGTTGATGTCCTTTGGGGTTAGCACGACAGGGCGTTACAACATGGTATCAGAGCCTATGTTCATACACTGGGCACTATGTGTGCTCACTATGTAACCTTGTGTTTAGACCCTTGAGTCTAGAGTTTCACTTTTCTATTGTCATTGTTGTGAACTTGAGTTTCTTTTGTTAGCCAGTGTCAGGTCGATGGTGCAGGATACTGATGGGAAAGGATAGGACCCTTAGTGTAGTGCGCAATGCACCAATATCCTCCTTGTCAGGGATGCACTATGGATTCTTGTGTTGTTGTATGATGTGGTTTTCAATGTTATGAGTAATGTGTAAGTATGTGTTGAGTGTGCGTGGAATTCGCAATTTTATGCTTTTGGAGTGATGGATTATGATTTCTTGAATTTGTGAAGGTGTAAATTTTTTTTTTCCCTTTTGTTGAAATTGTTGTGAAATTGGGTATTGAATAATGATTGAAGTGGAGTGCTTTGTGTGAAATGATGAGTTTTAACAAAAAGATTGCATTCGAGTGGATCATTATGCTTTAATTTTTATGAAAGGACATCATTTTTTAGGTAAAGGATTAGCTTGAAATTTTGATACTAAGTGCTATGTTCTGTATTAGTTAAGGATTTTCAAGTGGTTGGCTTCAGAAACTCAGTAATAAAGGTAATGGAATTGGGAATTACAAAGGTAGATACTTATAATTTCAAGTAATAATCCATTTTGATACAGTATATGAATTAGATTTATGGTTAGAATCCTGGTATGAATATTTTTCTTCTAACTATTAAGTAGCAAGTTGTTTAAAAATTATTAGAATTGTTTTGAATATTGTGTTTGGTCCAGCGAGAGGAACAATATAGTATCACTCGCTCGCGAGTGCCCTACTATGCTGTGAATTCCTCTCACGATGTATTTGGGATATATAGGTATTGTGCATGACGTTTATTTGCATGCAAGATTGTAGGAACTAAGTCTCGATTCCACCTGCATTGTCAGGATAGGGCGAGCATCATAAACACCCAATGGGTTTGACATGGAAAATAGGAGCTGAAAAGAAAATTTCCCCAACTTAATTCGTCCACCCCGTCCTTGTGTGTGACAAGTTCTTTTAGTTGCACACCTCGTCTCCGCTTTTGTTTATTTTGGTATCATTCCTTCTCTTGTGTTTGTTTGATTTTCATGGTTTATTTGATGATGTTTACTTGTTGATTTAGTTATGTTGTTAATTGTGCTTATGACTGCATGTGAGTTTTGCCTCACCCCGCGACTTCCAGGAGTAAGTCGAAGACTAGGGGGGGAGGATGTAGTGCCCACCGTTGTGGCTTGTCTGGGCGAATGAGTAAGTTCCATTGGTGTTTTATTATGTATTATGTATTGTATGTTTTATGCGACCTTATGCAATTAATTAATTAAATTAGAGTTCCTTAGGAGGTAACTTAAATAAAACTAAAATATATTGTAAATGTGCTTAGAATTGAAAAAATTAATAAACTATCAAATTATAAAGTGATTTTAAATATAAAAAGATACTAATTATTAGTTATTAAGTTACAAAGTATTAATTAGAATCAAATTTATTAACAATGGGTGATTAAGATTGAGATTTATCAGTCAAGAAAAATATGGAAAATATTACAAGGAAATTAAATATTAAAATAGGATTCTAAATCAAATAAAGATATGGGTCGAGTGAAAAGAAAAATAAAAAGATAGAAAGGATTACATGCAAGCTTTTGCACAATTTTAAAGGATCATCAAAGAAGAAAGCAGGAAAAAAAGATAGGAAGAAAGCGTGCACTCACATGACTTTTAATTGAGTGGTTATCTGGAAACAGGGAGAGGAGGAGATGATGACGAGACTTTATGGATTCTCGACAGGGAAGGGAGAGAGGATCATAATTCTTCTTAATTCGATGGGGGGGAGAGCCGACAAGGAAGCTTCAACAATTCTACCAAGCTACGAAGATCCCTTGGTGGTACTGGTACTCGTTGGCTCGAGGGTTGGAGGGAGACGGTTAATAAGATGTCAACATTATAAGCATTTGTGAACTCAAGGATGCGAAACTCTCTAGAGAGGGGGAAGAAAGTTGTGCAGGAAAGATGTCTCCACATAGGACAAGGTCTTTGCATGGAATTATTCATCCCAGGTATGTAATTTGAGATGATAATTTTATGTCTTGGAGAAATTGACAATGTCTTAGTATGGTTTCCAAATTGGAATTATCTTGAGTGCATTTTTAGTCCTTGTGAATACTGCATGCCATGATTACCTTGTGAATCGTTAAGAGACTTGTTGAGTCTGATTCTTCATGACGATATTCTCCTTAAAATGATCTCCTTAATCCCATTCAGTGAAGCCAAGAATGTTTCATAAAAAGTCTCCTATCTGATCGGACGAAACATATATTTGATGGAAGGAAAGTTATATATGTTCGCTGGTACCGGTTTGAGAGATCGGGCTTTACACCTGTCAATTCTATTGCTATGTAATTTACTCATACCCTTAGTAAAGTGTTTTATGCATTTCGTGAGAACACCTTATGTAGCAATAATATGATAATATAGCCGTGTTGTGGGCCTCACCTTTGAATCCGCAATACATATGCAAGTCTACTTAAGAAGTAGTAACTGCAAAAACTGTCAACTACCTCCACTTCTTCATCCAAATGATCTTGTGACATAGACGTGGTGTCTCCATTTCCACTTGTTGCATGCATCAGATTGAAAATCACTTTAGAAGGGTTTGGAATCTTAAGCACATCTCATTGTTCTCCCGCCCTCTGATCTCCATTCTTTACCACTTCTAGACCTTTGATTTCCTTTGTTTAGCATGAACCAAGATCCTTGTTGAACGCAACCCTCATCCATTCAATCTACATGACTGCAGGTACCTAGAACACAAGAAAATCTTACGATTTTGGTATGAGATCTTGAGAACTTCATTAATTCAATGATTTTGAGAGCTCCATTGCATAAACTAGTTTGTTCGCACTCTGCAACCCCAAACAACCCTTTTGGAAACCCATTGTAGTTACAGAAGTTGGACGTAGAAGGGTGTATAGATTTAAATAAACTATCTGATTCTTTTTGTAAACTATCACCGCAGTGCACTTGAACATGGTAGGGTGTATAGATTTAAATAAACTCTCTATTTCTTTTTGCAACCTGTCTCCGTAGTCGTACCTGAACATAATAGGAAGTTTGAAGGTTTAAATAATCTCTCTGATTTCGTTGACCACCTGTCTCAGCCGTCGCACCTGAAAATAATAGGAAGTTTAAAGGTTTAAATAATCTCTCTGATTTCATTGTCAATCTATCTAAGCTGCTGCGCTTGAACATAATAGGAGATTTCAAAGGTTTAAATAATCTCTCTGATTTCATTGTCAACCTGTCTCAGCTACAGCACAGGAACATAATTAAAAATAAAATAAAATAAAATAAATGTTTTAAATAATCTCATTGATATCATTGGCAATCTATCATAGGTGCAACACTTAAGAATAAAATTCTGATCCAATATTGAATGGTTAAGTCAAAATAGATATTATAATTACTACTTTTGAAGGATGAAACATATATATAAGTATTTTAGATTGAATGTTTGATTCCAAATAACGTGTACCTATACTAGTATATTTAATACATAATTATCCATTTAAATGAGGAAGTATTTGGGTAAAAGGGAAGAAGGTTTATATTTGAAAGGTCTTGGTATAATTAGTAAAGATAAATTTAGGTGTGTTATATTCTAAAACAATAACTTGGGTAATTATTTATTGATATATTGTTATATGTATATGTTTTCATGAAAGTAAATTGTAATTAAATTGTAAAGTCATGAGAGATTTGTTTAGAGTACTGTTACCTTACAATTAAATAGCTATGTAAGCTAAAATTCATAAGACGGGTAGTAAGGGTATTGCATTTTAGAAATAATTGGGTACTTGAAATATATAGAATCATTTAGAATACTCATATTTACTTAATGATAGCTGTTCCTTGCAAGTTATTAAAATAGTTGATTTTAGAGTAAGTTTTGTAAAGTTCAACTGAGAGAGTTGTCTAAGATAAATTCACATGTTTCTTAGTTAATTAAATTCTTCTCAAGTGATCAAGTGGTTAAAATGTTTTGGGATGACTAATATGACTTAGAATTTATGTATTAAGTGAATTCGTTTATCTAGGGGTCGACTTGATGTTTTCATTTAATAGCGTCTACTCTTTTGGGTTGCTCAGTTTTGGAAGTGATGTCATTAATCGGGTTTAAGTTGGATTGATAGATTTTTTTTTTCCCTTATTGTCTTGCCTTTCGTTTAAGTCATTTTGGGTGTGGAGATTTTCAAATGATTAGTTTTCGTGTTAGAATTGTAATTGCTTATGTTATTTTCCTGGTGGGTAGCTATTCTTTTGGACTTCTAGAAGCATTGAGAAAAGTTGTGTTGTGGGAATTTCATTAGTAATTGTGACCTTGATTTCATTGTTAATTGATGTTTCTCTTTTCAAGTACTCTTGATGTGGCAAGTTGTTCGGTATCACTATGTTGAAAATGGGTTGTATGGGAATTGTTGAGACTCTGACTTTGTGCTTTAGTGAGAAGGGTAATGCATCGCATGTTTATCTGTTATGACTTAATGTTCATTTTATGTGGTACAACCCTTGATGTTTCTTTGTTCTAGGGCCCTAGGGAGAGTGGCTCTTCGTGGGGGCCTATGCCTCAAATAGGAGGAAGGGCCAGGATAACCCGCGTAAGAGTTAGATTAAAAAGTGAAATATTAATTAAAGAATTTAGGGGAATGGGTAGTAATAACAGTAACAAGATAAGAATGGATGCCTCGTTCACTCATTAGGGATTTCACAGACTAAGGGTGGGCTAAGAAGGCCATGGTTGGCAAGGTCGTTACCTTGTCCTCATGAGAGGTAAACGATTCTGCATGACTCACCCTATGGGGCCGACACCTCAAGTAGGAGGAAGGGCTAGGATAACCCATGTAGGACTATGTGATGACACTCTCCCCTAGTACCCCTTATGAATTATTAATTTTTCAAGCCTCTAGAAGTGGTCTATTGATATTATGGCTTGATATTTATTGATTATGTGTTTTATGATTTATTGTTGTAATTTTATAAAAGAGATTTATTGTTATGTTTCAAAAATGATTTATTGTTGTAATTTTATGAAAGAGATTTATTGTTATGTTTCAAAATTGATTTATTGTTGTACCATAATGATTGGAAAATGGTTATTGCTGTTATGTTGGAAGTGATTTATTGATGTCATTTTTTATGACCTTTTGATGTTATGTGGTGAGGGGATTATTGATGTTGTAATTATCCTTGTATTTTTCGTCATTCTTGTATGACGTTGAGTCTTGTTGTTCACTGTTGGGATGTTCTTGGTTGGGGATTTTTTCTTATCAGCGCCTTAGCACAGGGGGTGAGTCTTTAGACCCACATGGTCAGGTGGAACGTGCTAACCTCCCCATTGGGTCCCCAATTGAGGATCGAGAGGTGTAGATTGGTGTCATTTGCTGCAACTCCAGAGTTGTACCCATCTTTGAGCTAGTTATGATACTTTGTATTCATCTGATTAGCTATATCATTCTTTATGGATTCCCATTCATGTTGGGGAACGCTGTTGTATCATTGTTACTCTAGACATTGTACTGCAATGTAATGTTAAACCTTGTGTGGATATTGGCCTCGGGCAGTTGTTATTCAATGTGTTGAGTTAATCATGTATATGTTGTATTTACGTACACAGATGGTTTCTTAACAATGATTTATCATGTATGTGTTACATTTGTTAATGTTTACTTTGTTATGGATTATGTCTTTGGCTTTCATTCTTTATTGCTGTTGTATGGAATTAAGTTCATAATGTCTCCTTGTGTACCCCAAGGGATGTAAGTGTAGGTGAATTTGTTTAATTAAGTTTTATGACTTTTGATTTAATGTGCATCACATGTATGTTTAGAATACCTTAAAAAAAAAAGTGTACAGTAATTATTGTGTTGATGTCCTTTGGGGTTTGCACGATGGGGCGTTACATAGCTCAGAGCGATTCCCCATGTTTGAGTGAGAAAGAGGACCATGCATACCGTGAAAATTCCTATTCAGACGCGTTGGAAAATTTCGTTTGGTCACACGAGTTGCATAACGAAAGTTGCAGCACTTTGCAACTTTCCATTGCTTCCATTTGACACTTTTTCCATGAACTGAAATGTGGACACCATGGGAAATTTTTTTTGAGATAATGAAAACTGAGAGAGGTTATTTCAGAGGGGCTCAACATAATCCCATGGGATTAGATGAGAAGTTTCTAAGCATCATGGTGTCCAAGTAACCTCATGCTAAAGTTTGCAGCCATTTTGCCCTTTGGACCCTTAAGGGATCGATCTGGTTGAACATAGCTTAGAGCGATTCCGTGTGTTTGGGTGTGAAAGAGGACCATGCCTAGTGTAAACATGCATATTTAGATGTGTTGGAATAGTTCGTTTGGTCACACGAGTTGCAAAATGAAAGTTGCATAACTTTGCAACTTTTCACTGCTTCCATTTAACTCTTTTTTCATCAACTGAAACTTTGACACCACGGGAAAACCACTCCAAGATAATGAAAAATGAGAGAGGTTATTTTAGAGGGGCCTAATGTGATCCCATGGGATTAGACAATAAGTTTCTAAGCATTACGGTGTCTGAGTAAACTTCTGTGGAAGTTTGCAGCCATTTTTCCCTTTGGACCCTTAAGGGATCAATCTAGTTGAACTTAGTTCAGAGCGATTTTGCGTGTTTGGGTGCAAAAGAGGACCATATCTAGCATAAAAATTTCTATTCAGATGCCTTGGAATAGTTTGTTTGGTCACACGAGTTGCAGAACAAAAGTTGCACCACTTTGTAACTTTTCACTGCTTCCATTTGACACTATTTTCATCAACTAAAAAATGGACACCACGGGTAAACCACTCTAACATAGCAAAAAATGAGAGAGGTTATTGTAGAGGGACCCAATATGATCCCATAGAATTAGACAAAATTTTTCTAAGTATCATGGTGTTCGAGTAACCTCATGCTAAATTTTGCAACCATTTTTCCCTTTGGACCCTTAAGGGATTGATCTGGTTGAACATAGCTCAGAGCGATTATGCATGTTTGTGTGCAAAAGAGGACCATGAATATTGTAAGAATTCCTATTCAAATGCGTTGGAATAGACCGTTTGGTCACACAAATTGTAGAACAAATGTTGCACCACTTTGCAACTTTCCATTGCTTTCATTTGACACTTTTTTCATCAACTAAAAACTGCACACCACAAGAAAACCACTTCGAGATAATGAAAACTGAGAGAGGTTATTGTAGAGGGGCCCAACATGATCCTATTGGATTAGATGAGAAGTTTCTAAGCATTATGGTGTCCGAGTAACCTCATGCTGTAGTTTTCAGCCATTTTTCCCTTTGGACCCTTAATGGATTGATCTGGTTGAACGTAGCTCGAAGCGATTCCGCATGTTTGGGTGTGAAAGAGGACCATTCCTAGCGTAAAAATGCCTATTCAGATGCATTGGAATGGTTTGTTTGGTCACACAAGTTGCAGAAAGAAAGTTACACCACTTTGCAACTTTCCACTGCTTTCATTTGACACTTTTTTCATCAACTGAAAACTAGACACCACGGGAAAACCACTTTGAGATAAAAAAAAACTGAGAGAGGTTATTGTAGAGGGGTCCAACATGACCATTGAATTAGATGAGAAGTTTCTAAGCATCACAGTGTCCAAGTAACCTCATGCTAAAGTTTACTGCCATTTTTCCCTTTGGACCCTTAAGGGATCGATCCGGTTGAACGTAGCTCGGAGCGATTCCGCGTGTTTGGGTGCGAAAGAGGACCATGCCTAGCATAAAAATCCCTATTTAGATGCATTGGAACACTCCATTTGGTCACATGAGTTGCCGAATGAAAGTTGCACCACTTTGCAACTTTCCACTGCTTCCATTTGACACTTTTTTCATCAACTAAAACTGGTCACCACGGGAAAAATACTCTGAGATAACAAAAACTGAGAGAGGTTATTATAGAGGGGCCCAAATTGATCCCATTTGATTAGACCAAAAGGTTCTAAGCGTCATGGTGTCTGAGTAACCTCATGCTGAAGTTTGCATCCATTTTTCCTGTTGGACTCTTAAGGGATCGATCCAATTGAACAAAGGGTCTATAATCTAAACTTATCCAAACCTTACCAACTCTTGGGGAAGCAATTATAAGGTTTCAAAACTTCAAAATCCACAATTAGATCTTAGTTATACCACTGTACAATGGGTAAACCACAAAACCCTCTATTGTAGCCTAAACCCTAGGGGTTTATTGAAAATGATACTTCCAAAGCTAACCACAACCTAAAAAATTACTCAAAAAAGTTTTTGATACCCTAAACAAGCTCAAACAATCATAAAATAATGCTGAACTACACAAAAAACACAATTTAACTCTTCAAAACCACCATTTTTTAAAAATAAAACTCACTTTTACACACATGGGTTTCACATCCATCTCACTTTCAGACCTCCCCAACACTAACACATCATTACCACACCTTAATAATGTTAGTGCAGACCCATTCCTCAAGTTACAGAGGCTACAAAAAGAGGAATGGGTCAAAATCTATTTTTATTGACTCAAAACCTTCAAATGTACAGGTTCGGGCTGATTTTAGTAAATTTATGATATTCTACTCCTTATTTGCCTTGATGAACAAAACCTACTAAATGGTTCTCCTACACCAATCATACATTGACCTTCTTGTCACTCGTAAAGTTTGGACCACATCCATTACCTCCACATAAAACTCGACATCCTTGGTCTTCTTGGTTCCCATGCCTTGATATGGTTGTGCAAATGAAAATGAAGCAAAGTAGTCATCTCCTTCTTCGCTAGCTGGAAGAATGCATTATTAATGTTTTGATACATGATATCAGCTCTCTTATCTACTCTCATGGTTGAATACTGAAATCTAGTATGGTGGGCCTCCAGAGTTCCAGTCATCTTTCTTCCTCTTCCACCAAATGTTGGCCTGATCCACACGTCTGCCAGCCTAATTGACTTTGTTTTTGAAAGCTAAAGTTTCTCCTAAGTCACCAGTGTTGCTCTATCTACCTTTTCAAACTCTTTCATTTCTATAGATTGTCTTTGGGATTTAATCATTGTTACCACATGTGGTTGATGTGCTTTGAATCCTTGCATCTAAAAGAAATTTCCTCAACATAAATACTCTCTCAAGGTTAACAATCATACATTTTCCTTCTTGCCCATCTTAAAGTTTGGACCACATCCATTACCTCCACATAAAACTTGACATCCTTGGTCTTCTTGGTTCCCATGCCTTGATATGGTTATGCAAATGAAAATGAAGCAAAGTAATCACCTCCTTCTCCGCTGGCTAGAAGAATACATGCTTAATGTTTTGATACATGATATCAACTCTCTCTTTTGCTCTCATGGTTGAATATCGAAATACAATATAGTGGGTCTCTAGAGTTCCAGTCATCTTTCTTCCTCTTCCACCAAATGCTGGCCTGATCCACACATCTTCCAACCTAATTGGCTTTGTTTTTTTAAAGCTGAAGTTTCTCCTGAGTCACCAATGTAGCTCTCTCTGCCTTTTCAAACTGTTTCATTGCTACAAATTGTCTTTGGGATTTAATCATCTGTACCACATGGTTGATGTGATTTGAATCATCAATAATAGTCTTCAAAATTGGCTACTAGTACAAGTTCATTATGCTTTCATAATACTTTATAACCATGGAGTTCATCCATTCCTTGATGCCATCAAGTGAAGATTGAGGAATGGCATCAATGCAGAGTACATCCTACTTGAAGTCTTTGAAAGCAATAGCCATATCAAATTCCTTTTTCCCAAGTCCTACTCTCTCAAGGTTAACAATCTCAATCTCACTAATAGCGATTACTACTAAGAAAGGTAATTCCACCAACTCTACCAAACAATTTACCATAAGAATAATAAAAGTAGAGGCTTTGAAAGGAACTCCATGAAAACCAAGCTCTCTAAATGGTACATATCAAAGTCTAGTTCAAAAAATTTTAGATGAGTCTGCTCCCATAGCTATCTTACTTGCTTGACAAAACCTTGAAACTCTGTATTGATTTTATTTTTCTTGTCCCTCTCTTGTTGTTCTTCCTCAATTTCATCAAGATCATACATTGACCTTATTGAACCTCCTAAAGTTTGGACCACATCCATTACCTCCATATAAAATTGGACATCCTTGGTCTTCTTGGTTCCCATGCCTTGATATGCTTATGAAAATGAAAATGAAGCAAAGTAATCATCTCCTTCTCTGTTGGTTGGAATAATGCATTCTTAATGTTTTGATACATGATATAAAATCTCTCTTCTACTCTCATGGTTCAATACCAAAATATAGTATGATGGGCCTCTAGAGTTCTAGTCATCTTTCTTCCTCTTCCACCAAATGCTAGCCCGATCCACACATCTGCCAGCCTAATTGACTTTGTTTTTGAAAGCTGAATGGTGCAAGAGCACCCAAACCTCACCCTAAATTTATGATTGTTTGATGGTAAATTGGGAGGAGAGTTGGTAAATGTTAGTATGTTGAGGTATTTTTGTCTTGAATAAGGTCTAATAGACCAATCTTTTATGTACTTTGGGAATTAGTAGGTTAGGGTAGACAAATGTGCAAAAACACTCTTGAATTAAATAATTGTTGATATTACCATAAAGGAAAATTATGTAAAAATTAGGTGGGAGTGCAGAGAAAGAGTCTAAAATTCATGTTATAAGGGTGTCTAAGTGGTCCTAGGCCTTTAGAATATTAAATTTTCATGATAAAGCTTAGTAAGTAAAACCATTCTTAAATAATAAATACTAGTATTTGTATGATTAATAAGGGTTTGGTGGTTCAAAGGTAGTTATGGGAATTGAAGGGAGATGATTCTCATTTGAAATGTATTAAAAACATCATTCAATCCTGAATGGGGGTTCAATCAATAGTTTTTTTGAAGATTGGTGCTCTTCACAACGCCTAAAACTATGGAATTTCAACATTTTTCTGAGTTTTCAATTTATTTTCTCTTTGTACGGCCTAGTACAGGCCTCTTACAAAAATAAATTCATGAAACATTGTGGTGGTAGGTATTAACCTAGATTTCAATCTGTTTTGATACACCTTTGGTTGTTTTAGTGAAAGGAAAATCCATTTTTCTTTATTTAGCCTGTATAGACCAGTAGGGTCTGAGTTTACTTTAATTTTTGTGATGGAGCCCTTCCTCCTAATGTGGTGAATTGTGACTTAGAGGAAAGGTTTACAATGTGTTTTTTTCAAGTTTCCTTAACTCTTTTAATAATGGTAAGGCGTTTATAAGATTGGTGATGTTGTTTTAGGTTGAGAATGTGAGATTTTGGCTTGAAATGGAGGAACCAAAGTGATGTTTTTGAGATCTACTAAGTCTAAAGGTTAGGTGAAGGTTTATTATGTGTGTGCAGACCCTAAAAAACTTGTTTGATTCTTTGGTGAGGTTTGGAAGGCCTTGGAGTTGTGAGATGCTAAAAACCTTACGTATTTGTTAGAAAATTGAGGGTTTTAATCAATTATGGCTTAGAGGTTGAGTAATTTTCTAAAACTTATGGAATTGGGAGTTTTGTGACCTATTTGATGACTTTCCAAGAGCTTGTGGGGTTAGAAGAAGTTGAAAGAGCAGTTTGTTTGTAAAATAGGGCTAATTTTGTAGCCTTTTTGTAGGGCAATTTGAAGGATCTCCAAGAAATTGCAAAGAAACCTTGTATGTTTGGCTGGGGAATGGTGTTGGGGGTTTGAGTAGATGCTATATTGATGATGAGATGGTACTTGAGAGGAATTATCTAAATTTAAGCCAAATTGTTGAGTTTCGAAGCCTTTTTGTTGGTAGTTGTTCGAAGATGGCCAAATGAAATAACAAAGGTTGTTGATTTACTAAAATCTGTTTTGTTTGAGTCTTCTCCACCTTGACTCTACATCACTAAAGTTTCTCCTAAGTCACTAGTGTATCTCTCTCTGCCTTTTCAGACTCTTTCATTGCTACAGATCATCTCTGGGATTTAATCATTTGTACCACATGGTTGATGTGCTTTGAATCCTTGTATCTAAAGGAAATTTCATCAACATAAATACTGCTACTCTTTGAAGGTTAACAATCTCAATCTCACTAATAGTACATTTACAACCATATTCAAAGATTTTCCTTCAAAAGGCTACAAATTCAAATATTGACTTAAATAGCCTTCAAGAGGCTTTAAATAGCCTTTACAAATGATTCTACATCTTTCCAATCATTCCTAACTGTTAATTTTGTAACTAACATGACTTATTACATTATAAATCAATTGTGGATGTTTTATGACCTTATTCAATCGAAAAAAATCATAACACAAAACTAACTTAAAAGATTTCCGTGAACCAAATTTCATTATTTCAGTAAATGTAATTACAAGTAAATCTCATTACCATGCCTTAGGTACTCTGTTCTCATAGATATTTTACAATGTCACTCATACATTCAAGATTCTCTTATAATGTCTACATCATAGGTTCTCATTTAGAGGTTAACTTCAAATGAGAAACTTGAGATTCCCTCACAAAGCTTCCCACACTCTTTTATAATGGCTTGAAATCAAAATTGAGATTTGTCAAGATCATCAAAATAAGGATGTTGCATTGCTTTTTTGGCTGAGATTCTCTTTGATGGCTCCAAAATCAACATTTTTTGTAAGGAGAGACCAATCAATTTTTTCTAGTTTAGTTACAGATAGGAAAAGTAAAAGAATAAAAAGAAACAACTCATGTCCAAAATGGAAATGAAATGAAAATAGATGGAAGGAACTTACAAATAGGCATGGTAGTCTCTCAACTTAGTCACTCTTGCTCATACATCTTCACTACGAGTTCCAAGATACCTATTGCACACAACACCTCTCATGAATCTAGAATATCTTGAAATTCGAGATGCTCCTATAATGTCTACCATAGGTGCTCACAATAAGGTTAACTTCAAATGAATAACTTGAAATTACCTCACCAAGATTCACACACACTTTTGTAATGGCTGAAAATCATAATTGAGATTTGGCTTCATAATCAAAATAGGGATGTTGCATTACTTTTATGCCTGAGATTCTATTGGATGGATCATAAATATGCATTTTCTGCAAGGGGACACCATTCAATGTTTACTGGGTTACTTACATATACACAAAGTAAAATAAGACATGATAGCATTGGAATCAACCAAATTAATGTGGATAAAAGTATAAATTAATAAGAACCATTGTGCATATACTTACAAATTAATCCAATGAACCATCCGGATATGCTCTACTCTTCATTGTGTCAAGTATTGCCTCATGGTCAGACTCACGAACCTTCCACAAGGTCTTGTTCAAAGGTCTACCCCCATATTTTCTCAAATGAAAATTGGATGCCACAACAAGGTTCGAGTAATGAAGAATCTTACGATGCGTGTGAAAGTCCTCAAACAACCATTGTTTAACACTCTTATGTGTGTACCTTCTAAGCCACATTCTAGTAACAACAACTAAGCATGTAGGGTATTCAAATTTTTCTCCATCTATAATTGGGGCTTCTAATTTATTTTTGGCCTCAACACAATGACACAAGTAATAGTCTATTCCCTCTTAATTTTCTTCATCTGCAATAACTGCATAAACATGCCCTGCATTGATATGTGATGTAAGTGTACCAAGGCTTGCTTGCAAAATCAACTAAGAAGACCTTCTCCCTGTCTTCTTCCTAGAACTTGATAGATTCTAGGCTCTGGTTAGGCTTAGGTCATTAACTAAGCTTTGCTTCAACTCCTCTCCAAGAGTTTCTCAACTTTGTGCTTCACCTTGGAAGACTAACACCAACTTGATTTAGCAACTTTCTCCTACACTTAGAAGTCTCTAAGTGCCAACATCACAAAACACCTTGAACTAGTTGCAGGGGTGCTAGAGATATTGGTAACATGCATTTCACATCCAATTAGATCCATATTGGATAGTCTTCAATCTTCACATTTACCAATTTCAAGAATTTTCCTAGAGAAGGCCTAATCCCTTGTAGCCCTTGACAATGACCTTTTTGACTTTCTTGCCCAAAATTTCCAAACAACCTAGCAAACAAATTGCACTTTTAGACACCCTTTTTGATCCTTTAAATAATTCACAAGATTTCAGTTCCCTGTGCCCTCCGTACAGTGGTCTCCTATGATCTAGGGTAAATAGGGCTAAAAGGCCTAATTAATAGGGATTCTATGTTTTCTCACTCAAATCTAAAGCAAATGGATTGATAGAAATCTCAATCCTCCTGGCATGTTAGGATATACCTGTACCCAACCTAGAACTTCACTTGTTCCGTACTGTCCTTCTTTCCCATTCCCAATCTCTTTAACTTTTCACTATCAAACCTCTAACCGGACTTCCCAAGCTTGGCTAGGGTTTCATTTTAAAAATACTTGCTCAACTCCACATGACTCCTACTGATAAATATTTATAGATACATGGCTCCCCTAACAAATCCATCTACTCTCAGGAAAACCCCGTGGCTAGATTTCATGGGGGAGCCATTAAAGGACTGACTGTTCAAAACAGATCCAACAAACCCTCTAGACCCTAATCTATGGATTCACAACACTAATTTAACTCATATTAACTTGCTTACAGAATGAAAAATACTTAAAACTACACTATGAACATGAATACAATGCCAAATCAGTATATACAATGCATTTGATATCACTGTTTCTTCAAAACACACGGTGAACTCAGAAATTGCAAACTTCTCTCTATTCACACAAACCAAAAACTTGATTACAATTGACTAATTTATTGCCTTCGAGCCATTACCTTACATAGATTCCTTTTTCCATGTTTCAAGGGATGTTGGTCGATCCCACACTCCTACCTTTTAGGGGATCCAAGACAACTAAGTTGCATGCAACCTGAAAAATGTTGTCATGCAACTTTGCAACAACTTTTTGCAACTTGTCCTTATGCCACCATCCTAAATCTTAGGACCTCTACCTCCTTGATTTTGAGCATCCAACTCCCTTAACTGCCTCTTGGAATCTTCTAACAACATAGATGTGTTTATAACACATTTAAGGCTCAAATTTCAATCCAAACTACTAAGCTAATTAAAGCAAAAGATAATTAACAAAACTAAGCTATGGTGACCTTAGTCCTAGTGACTAACTCACCTAGTCCACACAGAAACAAGACCTTCTAAGGTCCAAAATAAACACAATATTACCCTGACTTGGCTAAGGTCAGGTACAAGCCAAAATTGACAAATAAAAAAATGGAGGTTAGCCTAGGTGCTCCTGCACCATCCTCCCCAAAACAAAAGAGTTCAATCCATTCTTGGATTGAGAAGGTTGGGATCAATGCCCAACTTCTTGAACTTTGACTCTTTGATCCACACTACATCAGCATCAGATTGACCATGTCTTTTAATCAGATGTTCCTTGTATTCCTTGGTTCTATTCTTCTTATAGACCCTGGTATCCAGTATACTGTCAGCTTGTTTGACTATAGTAGAAGGTAACTTGAGTTCTTCCACATCATGGATGACTTCCTTGAGACTTTTGTCCATGTTTGGTGGTGGTCCTTTATAATGAACTAAGTCTACAATATTGAAAACAGGGGACAGTCCACTGTCTTCCGGTAGCTCCACCCTAAAAGCATTGTTGCCATACTTTGCTAAGATAGGACAGGGACCTATCCTCTTCATCTGCAACTTGTGAGGAACTCCTTTTGGCAACCTAGACTTGTTTAAATGCACCATCACCAAGTCTCCAATATTGAACTGCACTTCTCTTCTATGCTCATCCACCTTGGTCTTATGCTTCATGGTGTTTTCTGCCAATGTCTTTCTGACTGTATCATGAATCTCCTGCATTGCATAGGCAAAATCATCAGCATATCCACTTCCCTTGAATCCATCCTTTAAGTCTCTCAGCTCATAGACTCCTCTAGGATGTAATCCATAGACAATTTCAAAGGGACTCTTCCCTGTTGATCTGTTCACAGTGTCATTATAAGCATATTCAGCTTGTCCAATCAACTGATCCCATTGTTGACCATACTCCTTGGTCAAGCACCTTAATAGATTTCCAAGACTTCTATTTACAACTTCGGTCTGACCATCAGTTTGGGGATGGTATGCAGATCCAAAAGATAAATTAGTGCCCAATCTCTGCCAAAGTGTCTTCCAAAAATGGCTCATGAACTTAGTGTCTCTGTCTGATACAATGCTGATTGGTAATCCATGTATCCTTACTATCTCTTTGAAGAAGAGAGAGGCTATTTGACTGGTATCATTTGTTGTTTTACATGGCACAAAGTGAGCCATCTTGCTGAATCTGTCCACAACCACATAAACACTATCCATGCCCTGTCTTGTCTTGGGTAATCCAACTACAAAATCCATACTCAAGCATTCCCATGGCCTAGTAGGAATAGGTAGTGGTTGGTATAAGCTTGCATTTGAAGAAGTTCCCTTGGCCTTTTGACACACTAAACAACTTTCCACATACCTCCTAGCATCTAGGTTCATTCTTGGCCAATAGTAGAACCTTTGAACAAGTTCTTGAGTCTTTGTGATCCCAAAGTGACCACTCAATGCACCATTATGCTTTTCTTGTATCAAATTCTCTCTAATAGAGCCTCTAGGGACACATAACTGATTCCCTTTAAACAAAAGATCACTTTGCAAAGTATATTCAACATATTTACTATGAAAATAATTCTTGTATTCAACACATACCTTATAAATGTCTGCAAAATCTTCGTCATCCACATATAGATCCTTGAAATGATCTATTCCCATGCTCTTTAACTGAATTTCTTGTATGGTGAGGACTCTCCTACTCAAGGAATTTGCCACCTTATTGAGTACTCCTTTCTTGTGCTTGATATTGAAAGTGTAAGCTTGTAGGTATTCCACCCACTTCATGTGCCTGTGACTCAATTTCTCTTGTGAGTTCAAGAAACTAAGTGCTTGGTTGTCTGAATACACTATGAATTCCTTGGGAAGCAAGTAGTGCCTCCATTTTCGTAGAGCTTGGACCAATGCATACATCTCAAGGTCATAAGAAGAATACTTCTTCTTGGCTTCACTTAATTTCTCTGAATGAAAAGCCACCAGTCTGCCCTCTTGACTGAGAACAACTCCAATAGCCACATTGCTTGCATCACACTCAATGGTGAATAGCTTCTCAAAGCTTGGTAACACCAAAACAGGTTGGGTAGCTATCTTTTCTTTCAACAACTCAAAAATTTTGTTAGCTTGCTCATTCCATACAAACTTATTCTTCATTCCTCCTTTAATGGTGTCCAACATAGGAGCACAAATAGCACTAAATTGTCTTATGAACTTCCTATATTATTGAGCAAGGCAATGAAAACTTCTTACCTCTATTGCTGTCTTTGGAGTAGGCTAATTGAAGATGGCTTCCACTTTGCTACTGTCCATTTTCAAGTTGCCATGTGATAACACAAATCCAAGGTACACCAGCTCTGTTTTGATGAATTCACACTTTTCTAAATTGATCATCAACTTCTCCTCCTGCAGCTTCTTGAAAATCAACTCTATCTGTTTGAGGTGCTCTTCTCTTGTTTTGCTATAAATCAGTATATCATCAAGATACACTACTACAAATTTGCCAATGTAGTCTTTGAGGATTTCATTCATGAGTCTCATGAATGTGGAGGGGGCATTAGACAACCCAAATGGCATAACCAGCCACTCATTTAAACCATCATTGGTTTTAAAAGCTGTTTTCCACTCATCTCCCTCATGTATTCTAATTTGGTGATAACCACTCTTTAGGTCTATCTTGGTATAGTACCTAGCTTCACCTAGACAATCCATGAGGTCTTCAATCCTAGGGATAGGGAACCTATACCTAATGGTTATCTTATTTATGGCCCTTGAATCAGTACAAAGCCTCCATTCTCCTCCCTTTTTAGGTGCTAAGACAGTGGTACTGCACATGGACTGATACTTTTTCTAATGAGACCTTGGTTGAGGAGTTCTTGAATTTTCCTAGCTATTTCCTCATTTTGTTGAGGAGTCATCTTGTAGGCTGCTTTATTTGGTAAGGTAGCCCCTGGTATCAAGTCTATCCTATGACTTATGGCTCTCTTAGGGGGTAATGCTACTGGTTGTCCACTACTCACAATGCCTTCATAGGTCTGCAACATTTTCTGTATTTCTTTAGGTAACTCTAGCTTTTCAGCTACTTTCTCATCCCTTACCTCTCTTGGCCTTAGCATCACTACATAGCCAACTCCTTCTCCTCTTCCAAGGCTTTGAAGAACTCTTTTTCACCAACCATGAGCAAGTTTGGACCTGTTGTCTGCACCTCTGCATCTTCTAACAGTGACTGAATTCTAAATGTTACCTTATCCTTCTTGAAAGTATAGGAGTTCTTTTGCTCCATCATGCATAGCTTGGCTATCAAATTTCCATGGTCTACCTAGGAGCAAGTGACAGCATCCATAGGTAACACATCACACAAGACTTTGTCTTTGTACCTTCCAATTGAGAACTCCACCCATGCTTGTTCATTCACCAAGACATGTTGACCTTTATTGAGCCATGTGACCTTGTAAGGATTGGTGTGGGGTATCCTTGTCAACTTTAGCTTGCTGACTGTCTCCTCTGACACAATATTGTTAGTAGACCCTGAGTCAATGATGACTCTACACACTTTCCCCATCATCTTACACTTTATCCTAAACAGGGACCTCCTTTGGCTTGGTTTTTCTTTAACTGATTCTTTGATCAAAGTTCTCCTCATCATGAGGTTCTCACCTTCCTCAGAATTCAATGGTACTTCAGAATGTTTCTCTGCTGTAGTTGTCTCATCATGAACTAGATTGGTTCTCTTATCCCCTCCATGAAAAGTACTACCTTTCTCTGGACATCTATAGGCTGGGTGTCCCATTTGATTGCAGTGGTAATGCTTCATGTTGGTAAAGTAACTGCCCCTTCCTTGTCCACCATTTCTTCCTCTAGAGCTAGAGCCTCTTCCTCTGCCACCTCTACTAGAGCTTCCTTCTTGCTGTTCAGAGTACCTGACTTCTCCTTGAGCCCTTGATTCTAAACTCCTTCCACCATAGCCACCTCTTTGTCCTCTGCTATCTTTTCCTTTACCTCTACTTTTGGAGGTCTGCTCTTGCTTCTTTTTCCCTTTCTCCTCTATCTTTAAGGCCATTTGATAACATTGGCAGATGGTTTTGAAGTTCACTAGGCTCATGTCTTCTTGGATAGACCATTTAAGCCCATTCAAATACCTTGCTAACTTGATGCTTTCATCTTCAACCACCTTTGATCTGAGGCACAATTTTTGGAACTCCTCGGTGTATGTTTGGACATCCATATCTTTTTTCCTAAGGTTATGTCTCCTCCTATGCAATTGGACTTCATAGTCATTAGGTAGATAGGTCTGCCTTATTTTGGTTACCATGCCTCTCCATGTAACTATAGGACCCTTTCCTTCTTTTTCTCTTTCAACTTGCACAAACTTCCACCATGTGAGAGCTGCACCTCTCAACCTTGACTTGGCCACTTTTACTTTTTGGGCCTCTGTTATACCATCACATTCAAAGTGATTTTGTATGGTTTCAATCTAGTCCACAACTGAGTCAGGATCCATTTTTCCACTAAATAGTGGCACTCCTTCCAAAGCTTTGCCACTTAAGGCCTGCAGTGCCTTTAAGAAGGGTTCTTAAGCAAGGTCAGGGTCAGGTTTTGGAGCTTCCTCCTCCAAGTCCTCTTCATTTTCCTTTGCTTCCTACTCTTCCTTCTATTCTATTGTATCCTTTACTTTGTCTGCTGTTTCTTGGACTTCATCCAAGAGCTTCTCCATTCGAGACAACCTTTCTCTTAGCAGCCAATTATCCTGTTCTTGCTCTTCTACCTTCTTGGCTAACTCAGCATTAGTCACCATGGTTCCTTCTTCCTCTGGTGTATTCTCTCCTACTGATTCAGTGGGTTGCAACATCAATCACAAGCCTGATCAAACAAAGGCTCTGATACTAATATGATGTAAGTGTACCAAGGCTTGCTTGCACAATCAACTAAGAAGACCTTCTCCCTATCTTCTTCCTGGAACCTAATAGCTTCTAGGCTCTGGTTAGGCTTAGGTCATTAACTAAGCTTTGCTTCAACTCCTCTCCAAGAATTTCTCAACTTTGTGCTTCACCTTGGAAGACTAACACCAACTTGATTTAGCAACTTTCTCCTACACTTAGAAGTCTCTAAGTGCCAACATCACAAAACACCTTGAACTAGTTGTAGGGGTGCTAGAGATACTGGTAACATGCATTTCACATCCAATTAGATCCATATTGGATGGTCTTCAATCTTCACATTTACCGATTTCAAGAATTTTCCTAGAGAAGGCCTAATTCCTTGTAGCCCATGACAGTGACCTTTTTGACTTTCTTGCCCAAACTTTCCAAACAACTTGGCAAACAAATTGTACTTTCAGACACCCTTTTTGATCCTTTAAATGATTCACAAGATTTCAGTTCCCTGTGCTCTCTATACAGTGGTCTCCTATGATCTAGGGTAAATAGGGCTAAAAGGCCTAATTAATAGGGCTTCTATGTTTTCTCACTCAAATTTGAAGCAAATGGATTGATAAAAATCTCAATCCTCTTGGCATGTTAGGATATAACTGTACCCAACTTGGAACTGTACTTGTTCCGTACTGTCCTTCTTTCCCCTGCCCAATCTCTTTAACTTTTCACTATCAAACCTCTAACTGGACTTCCCAAGCTCGCCTAGGGTTTGATTTTAAAAATACTTGCTCAACTCCACATGACTCCTACTGATAAATATTTACAGATACATGGCTCCCCTAACAAATCCATCTACTCTCAGGAAAACCCGATGGCTAGATTTCATGGGGGAGCCATTAAAGGACTGACTGTTCAAAACAAATCCAACAAACCCTCTAGACCCTAATCTATGGATTCACAACACTAATTTAACTCATATTAACTTCCTTACAGAATGAAAAAGACTTAAAAATACACTATGAACATGAATACAATCAAATCAGTAGATACAATGCATTTGATATCACTATTTCTTCAAAACACACGGTGAACTCAGAAATTGCAGACTTCTCTCTATTCACACAAACCAAAAACTTGATTACAATTGACTAACTGCTGCCTTCAAGCCATTACTTTACATAGATGCCTTTTACCATGTTTCAAGGGATGTTGGTTGATCCCACACTCCTACCTTTTAGGGGATCCAAGACAACTAAGTTGCATGCAACCTGACAAACGTTGTCATGCAACTTTGCAACAACTTTTTGCAACTTGTCCCTATGCCACCATCCTAAATATTAGGACCTCTACCTCCTTGACTTCAAGCATCCAACTCCCTTAACTGCCTCTTGGCATCTTCTAACAACATAGATGTGTTTAGAACACATTTAAGGCTCAACTTTCAATCCAAACTACTAAGCTAATTAAAGCAATAGATAATTAACAAAACTAAGCTATGGTGACCTTAGTCCTAGTGACTAACTCACCTAGTCCACACACAAACAAGACCTTCTAAGGTCCAAAATAAACACACTATTACCCTGACTTGGCTAAGGTCAGGTACAATCCAAAATTGAGGTCAGGTACAAGCCAAAATTGACAAATAACAAAATGGAGGTTAGCCTAGGTGCTCCTGCACCAATATGTGCATAAAATCACTCAAAACTAGTCAACATTATGAATATAGTATAAAGTAAGATAACAATATGGAATTTGAAAAACTAAGCAAGTAGATATATTACCTGGTTGAACTAGACCTAATAAGTGGTCAAAGTCAACCGATGATTCCATTTATGTTAGTTTCAATGCCGTCGGAGGGCGATATGTGTGAAGTGGGGTAAGATAACTTGTCAACCATTTGTCAACCCACCCCCCTGACTCACAATCATTCTAGGCTTGCATTGTACATGAAGAACAAAAGCATGCCATCTTACATGTATCGATACTCTATGGACCTGCATTTGAGCAAAGGAAAGAGTGTAGCTCACTCGATCCTGTTAGTGTACAAAAATCCTCATATGGTGCAATGTTAGTATCATCAACCAAAAAAATATACAAACTAAATACATACCTTCATTACCTAGACCCATCGAAGCATTACACCACT
>VDFB02000015.1:50611476-50629665 GCA_007258455.2 Sequoia sempervirens | reverse complement strand
AAAAATCTATCAAAGCATAATAGTAAGCAACAAGCTATGGTCTCATGTTTTTTTTTCACGTGAAAACCAATGTGATTTTATTCACATTTTTTTGCAAGTTATAAACACTTTTTTTTGCCAATTTTGTTGTTTTAAATGGCATTCAAGTTTATGGTGGTTTTTTGTTTATATGATGATATGTGATATTCTAATCCTAATTCATGCTTCTAGGTTGCATAGATATATATTTTGTTTTTACATGTTTTTTGTACCAACGAACCCAAAACGAACTAAACCCCCCTCCAAAAAAATTTGGCCAAACCCACGAACCGAACCCCTGAACCTGAGCCTCAAAACCTATTCCAACACTCTTCATTTTTCCTAAACAAACTTAATTGACCACCAAATTATGTTGCCCCTTGACTTTACCCACGTTTACTCCCCCAAACGTCTCTTTTTCATTCAAAACCCCTATTTTCCCAACTAGGGCATGTCATGCCATAACATACTTTTGACCTCCCTTGTCCTTGTAGACCTTTTGAACACATCAAACTCCACAATCTCACCCTATTTCAAACCTATTCTAACTTATTTTTAAGCAATTTCTTATTTTCACCTCTTCTAGCCTTGCTTTTAAGGGGCCTCAATTTTGAATTTTCAACAGGGGCAACGTTAGTAATCTCTTCCAATGCCCTTACTAATGTTATTTTCTTATTCTTACTCCCTATCCTACTTACATCAGACCCATATCACCGAGACATAGCCTAAACAATAGGTGGAATAGCCTATTTCAACATACTACACTCAAACCCTTAAGGGATTGATTTGGTTGAATATAGCTCAGAGCGATTCCGCATGTTTGGGTGAGAAAGAGGACAATGCCTAGTGTGAACATGCCTATTCGGATGTATTGGAACAGTCTGTTTGGTCACACGAGTTGCAAACGAAAGTTGCACCACTTTGCAACTTTTCACTACTTTCATTTGACACTTTTTCCATCAACTGAAATCTAGACACCATAGGAAAACCAATCTGAGATAATAAAAATTGAGAGAGGTTATTGTAGAGGTTCCCAATGCGATCCCATGGGATTAGACAAGAAGTTTCTAAGCATGACGGTGTCTGAGTAACCTCATGCTGAATTTTGTAGCAATTTTTCCCTTTGGACCCTTAAGGGATCAATTATGTGTGTTTGGGTGTGAAAGAGGACCATTCCTAGTGTAAACATGCCTATTTGAACACGTTGGAATAGTTCATTTGATCACACGAGTTGCAAAATGAAAGTTGCACCACTTCGCAACTTTCCACTACTTCCATTTGACACTTTTTTCATCAACTAAAAATTTGACACCACGGGAAAACCACTTCGAGATAATGAAAACTCATAGAGGTTATTGTAGAGGGGTCCAACACGATCCTATAGGATTATACGAGAAGTTTCTAAGCATCACGGTGTCCGAATAACCTCATGCTGAAGTTTGCAGCCATTTTTCCCTTTGGACCCTTAAGGGATCGATCCAGTTGAACATAGTTCAGAGTAATTATGTGTGTTTGGGTGTGAAAGAGGACCATGCCTAGTGTAAACATGTCTATTCAGACGCTTTGGAACAATCCATTTGGTCACACAAGTTGCAGAATGAAAGTTGCACCACTTTGCAACTTTTCACTACTTCCATTTGACATTTTTTCATCAACTGAAAACTGGACACCACGGGAAAAAAAATATGAGATAATGAAAACCAAGAGAGTTTATTGTAGAGGGGCCCAACATGATCCCATCGGATTAAACGAGAAGTTTCTAAGCATCACAGTGTCTGATTAACCTCATGCTGAAGTTTGCAACCATTTTTCCCTTTGGACCCTTAAGGGATCGATCTGGTTGAACGTAGCTCAGAGTGATTCCGCGTGTTTGGGTGTGAAAGAGGACCATTCCTAGTGTAAAAATTCCTATTCGGATGTGTTAGAACAGTCTGTTTGGTCACATGAGTTGCAAAACAAAAGTTGCACCACTTTGCAACTTTTCGCTGCTTTCATTGGACACTTTTTTTATAGATTGAAAACTGGACACCATGGGAAAACCACTCTGAGATAATGAAAACCGAGAGAGGTTATTGTAGAAGGACCCAACATGATCCCATCATATTAGACGAGAATTTTCTAAGCATCACAGTGTCCGAGTAACCTTATGCTGAAGTTTGCAGCCATTTTTTCCTTTGGACCCTTAAGGGATCAATCCGATTGAACGTAGCTCAGAGTGATTCTGCATGTTTGGGTACGAAACAGGACCATTCCTAGCATAAAAATGCCTATTTGTACACGTTGGAATAGTCCGTTTGGTCACACGAGTTGCAGAACAAAATTTGCACCACTTTGCAACTTTCCACTGCTTCCATTTGACACTTTTTTCATCAACTGAAAATTGGACACCATGGGAAAAACCACTCCGAGATAATGAAAACCGAGAGAGGTTATTGTAGAGGGGCCCAACATCATCCCATCATATTATATGAGAAGTTTCTAAGCATCACGGTGTCCAAGTAACCTCATGCTGAAGTTTGCAGCTATTTTTCCCTTTGGACCCTTGAGGGATCGATCCGGTTGAACATAGCTCGAAGCGATTCCGCATGTTTGGGTGTGAAAGAGGACCATGCCTAGCGTAAAAATTCCTATTCAGATGTGTTGGAATAGTCTGTTTGGTCACTCGAGTTGAAGAATGAAAGTTGCACCTCTTTGCAACTTTCCACTGCTTCCATTTGACAGTTTTTTCATCAACTGAAAACTGGAAGCCACAGGAAAACCACTCTGAGATAATGAAAACGAGAGAGGTTATTGTGGAGGGTCCCAACATGATCCCATCAGATAAGATGATAAGTTTCTAAGTGTCACGGTGTCTGAGTAACCTCATGTTGAAGTTTGCAGCCATTTTCTCCTTTGGACCCTTAAGGGATCAATCCAATTGAACGTAGCTCAGAGCGATTCCGCATGTTTGGGTGTGAAAGAGGACCATTCCTAGCGTAAAAATACCTATTTGGATGTGTTGGAACAGTCTGTTTGGTCACACAAGTTGCAGAACAAAAGTTGCACCACTTTGCAACTTTCCACTGCTTCCATTTGACACTTTTTTCATCAACTAAAAACTGGACACCACGGGAAAACCACTCCGAGATAATGAAAACCAAGAGAGGTTATTGTAGAGAGGCCCAACATGATCACATCAAATTAGATGAGAAGGTTCTAAGCATCATGGTGTCTGAGTAACCTCATGCTGAAGTTTGCAGCAATTTTCCCCTTTGGACCCTTAAGGGATCGATCCGGTTGAACAAAGGGTCTATACTCTAAACTTATCCAAACCTTACCAAATCTTGGGGCAGCAATTCTAAGGTGTTAAAACTTCAAAATCTACAATTATATTTTAGTTATACCATCGTACAATGGGTAAACCACAAAACCCTCTATTGTAGCCTAAACCCTAGGGGTTTATTGAAAATGATACTTCCAAAGCTAACCACAACCTAAAAATTACTCAAAAAAGTTTGTGATACCCTACACAAGCTCAAACAATCATAAAATAATGCTTCCCTACACAAAAACACAATTTAACTCTTCAAAACCACCATTTATCTTAAAGAAAACTCACTTTTACACACATGGGTTTCAGACTCATTTCACTTTTAGACCTCCCCAACACTAACACATCATTCCCACACCTTAATAATGTTAGTGAAGACCCATTCCTCAAGTTACAGAGGCTATTTTTAGCTCTCAAAAATGCAGGTAAGGATACCTCAAGAGGCTACCAATCTCTTGGTACGTTTTAGGGTAACAGACAAAGCCAAATGGTTTAAGCTTTCTACTCTTCAGGTGCTACTAGACCCAGGCGAGTGTACCTATATGAATTGGGCAGACTTGACTTATGATTTTATCTTTTGCAGTGATTTTTCCAAGATAGTGGATGGATATGGACAAATAAAATCAAAATTGTTATAAATTGTATAGCAATGTTCAAGACTAAATCCTAATATGCTCAGTTAACAGATGTAAAAATATGAATGAAACTAAGGAATGAAAATGGAGAGACCAGTACCTTATAAGGTATGTAGAGTCAAGAGAAATTTGAAACGAGTACTTCATTTTGGCAAGCATTCAAATTGTTCAACATATGACTTAGTTTATAGCTTGTATAAACATGCAACGTTATGATTACCAAGTTCTTCTTAATGATCCAACTGACATTCTCTAATTACTATGATCAACTTAGAGGATTTAATCTTTACTAGAAAGAACCAATCAATTGACCATACAGATACAGCAAATGTGCTCTGACAAACTGGATATAAACTTGTTACACCAATTCAAATAACCAGAAAACATCACACTGAAGACAACTTCGTTAATGCTTTCAATGAACACAATAAACAACTAATACCATAAACAACTGCACCATTAAAGGATTTCCATTGATAAATCCATGATTTTAAACATGCAACATAGTCTCATTTTGTGTAACATTGTATTCTATTGTATTATGCTATCTATCTTCTATCCTATTCTACTTGCTTGTCTATTTCATTTCCGAAACATATATTTATACATTGAGTACACGAAAGGACACGTCCTTTCGGTAATGTCATTCATTTACATAACAAATAGTTTAGAGGATAACTAATCTCTATTAAGCCATAAGTGAGTCTTAGCGAGATGATCCAAATAATCCCGGCATCCGCGTTCTGGATCGTGATTTCCATCTTCATCATCTTCTCATTTTGCTCGCTCACTTCTTCTAGCATTGTATCCTCTGCGGAAGCTAGCCTCATGACTTCATTTAATAATGACTCACATTCATTCTTCCATCTGGTAGCTTCTTTCAATTCCCCTTTGTCATCAGAGAATGCAATAATAGTTTTCTTGGCAGCGTCAATTAACCCCTGTTCATCCCCCTGCAACTCAACATAGAAGTTTCGATGATGATTTACAATATGATCTACAGCCTCAAGTGTTGCACTGTTAGAAGCATCTCTTTGGGCTATCTCATGAAATTTCTCCATAATTCATCCATCCAACCTTGTATGCTCCTTTAATACGGCCAGAGTATGAGAATATTTTCCCCACAGTTTATTTAACCAAGGCGTTAAGTTTTCCTGCCTTTTCTTGATAATTGCAGCAATTGCATCATGCTTTCCCTGAGAATAAGCAGTTGATCCTACCCAATGATCTTTCGATTGAGAGTTTTCTCCTTGAGTAAGCATTTTAGTTGGCCTCATTGATATACCTACCAAATATTTCAGTCTATCATTCTCTCTCAACATCCTTTCATTATTTTCCTTGTACATTTCTCTTTCTTTTATCAGCATCTGAATCTGTGCTTTGTTCAATTTTGCAATATTAACTCTGATTTATGCAGTAGTGACATGATCAGCCTCTCCAACCTTCAAGCTCATGACATGGCCAAATTACTTCTCTGTGTCAATAACCACTGATTTTATGTGGGGTGGATACAAGGCCATATCATTAATGATCCCTCATTAGTATTATAATTGGAGCCTGCATACACCTCTGTCACTTTTTCTTTGTCAAGCTTGTGTGTAGCATTACTATCTTTCAAGAAACTATCAAAGACCAATGCAAAATTTAAATCAAGTCCAGGAAAGATCATGACACCAGCATTTTCCAGCATTTTTCTCCCCTTTTCAGGAGTCATATTTGTCATTTCATCATCCACACACTTTCTCAATTGACTTAGCAATTGTTCCTCATTTCCTGTGGTGACATCATCAACATTATCCCTTATTTCTTCCCCTTTCTGTTTGTACAAAAATGCTTTGAACTTTGAGGAATTTATGAATTCATCATCAGAAACAAATGATCTATATTTAATATGCCTTGCATCTGCATCACCACTTTCAATACTCTACTCTCTAGTTGGGCAAACATACTGCTGAGTTCTCATCCTGGACACCTTTTTTGGTTTTCCCTGTGGCGCATTATCTTTTGGTGTCTCCTCTTCTCCAGAAGTCAATTGTTTTGTATCCTGCAGCCCTTGGTTATACCTCTCAACTACAATCTCAGCTTCATCTTCCTCCAGATTCCGAATCATATCATCAAAGGGATAGGGCACATGCTGATACTTTCCAAAGTTTATCCTTTCTTTGGCAGAATTGATATACCCTTTTGGGTCAAAGCTCTTCTTGGGTGGTCCTCTCTTCATATTGTACTGAATCAATTTGTCAAGGATCAAATTGTATCCTTCCTTGGATAACACAGTGAAATCACCAAAGTACAATGAGTTAGGCATAAAAGCTTGCTTCCCAAAAGAGTTGAAATGCATAACACTGTAAAAGTCCATCTGTCTGACAATCTCCAAATAAGCAATCATGTTTGGAACTGTCCTTGGCAGAATGAAAGGGGCATCTTCAAACCCATAAACTCTTATCATTGTAGCTCCCTCCAAACAATACCAATCTCCCCAGTTATGATCAATTGGCCCATTGAAATCTTTTGGCCGAAGGAATCTTTTAATATCATCAGACAATAAAAAAATTACAAGGATATTGATATAGTTTATACAATGTTTTTACAAAATACTCTTCAAAATGAATGAAACTAGCATTAGCAAACCTGCTATCCCAAATAGTAGTCCACAATTGAATAGGTAATGCTTCACCCTCTTTACCAATTTGAGAAATTCTCATCTCTGGAGGCCATACTCCTAATTCCTGTCCAAAATATAGTACCAGGTGCATCAACAATGAATAATGCCTGAGATGAAAGGTGGGAGATCCACCCTTGATAGACATCAATCCTGAATCAAGCCCCCTAGAAATGTACGAGGCATCGTCAAATGGCTGAGAATTATGATACTGGATATCTGTTGTGATAATCATTGGCACAATTGACATGAATTTTGGGGCATCCATTCCCAATACCTGACATACTGAGAAATAAGTGTATTTCATATAGGGTTCAAACAAATCCACATGATAAGGGGGCCCTTCACTATCCTGCAGAGGAACTGGTTTGCTGCTCTATTTAATCCTATGAATTGGCAGCCTCCAACCCTTATAGATTGTATCCATTCTCAAGAATTCCTTCTCCAATTCTTCACATATGACCTCCTCATTGCAAAACCCTTCTAATTTGAAAACCTCACCTATTGCTTCTTTTGACAAATGTATCTGTGGATTTCCAGACGGATCACATATAGCTTTATGCTTTGGGTCATAATGATCGGCTAGAAATTTTACTAATTTTGCATTTACAAATATGTTAGGGAACACCAGTTTCCCTACATTCAGCTTCCATGGATTACAAACTGGTTCAAAGCGATTTCTTCTATGGTAATGGAAATTGAATAATTCAATAAGATCCTGGTTTAATCTCCGCTCAGTGCCCTCATGTTCTGTATTAGTTTTTTGTTTCTTCCCTTTTGATTGACTACTCTCACCAAGTTTCCTACTCTTAGCTTTTCCAGAACCAGGGACTCCATTCTTCAAGATTTACAGAATCAAAATGTGGAAGGCTGAGATGCAATTACTTACAGTATACTGTTTGAGCTCCTCAGACTGAAAAATGTCCCAGTTCTTTGTTCGCTTTGCTAATTCTTTTTCTATCAATCTTGCACTGATGGATTGATTAAACCTTCCATGTTATATCCATTGTGCCATTAATGAAGCACGAATGAAGACTCATTTGAAACTGGTACTGTCACATCAAATGTCTTGTTAGTGAGAGATTTTCAAATCTGGGGCGAAGTCCTTTTGCAACGTTTATTAAACCTTTCACCAAGACATTTTGTAGTCATATCGATATTTGGAATCAAATTGATGACTATCACTTTAGTGTTCATATCGATGTGACAATTCTGAGTCGGGGAGATGTCTCATAGAGTTCACTGTGTCATACCGAGATGTGTTCTCCAATATATTTTCCAGTCACTGAGACAAAATCACCCTTTCGCCGATGAAAATACACTTCGGCGTGACCATTGATTTTCTCACCGATAAAATAAATCTTACCGATGAAATAAATCCATCAGCAAGACCATGAATCTTCGAAAAGACTCATACCGATGCCAAATGTCTCACTGAACCCATTCCTTCAAATTACTTTATTCGGTGAGACTCACCCGAAATACTCTATCGGTGTAACTTTTAAATCTCATGAAGCTCACACCAAAGACTTCTTCTCTTGCCGATGCATATCATTATCGGTGTGACTTTTGAATCGGCCAAACTACATGACCTCCTCCTGATATCCTTTTGAGGGAAACCCTTTACGCTTTATCGGTAAGACAAGTTGCCTTTGCCAAGACCTCACTCTGATAATCATTTATTTAGCTGATACATCACTTCTACGCGCTAGTCGATGAGACGTATATGAGTTCGCTATGACCTCATCCCAAATATGATTCTTATGCTGATATGAATCTTCTTTGTCGCCGAAACAATAAATATGTCCTGCTGATAGTCTGCAACAAGTACACATTAGTGAAAATATCATAGGTCAGGGAGACCTTCACTCTGTCTTGCTGATATGGCTAATGCAATGAATTATCAAGGATTAGATGGATTCACATGGATCATATGACAAAAATAAGCAAGACATTTATGAGGAGGGAATTTTATGCTTATGATGAGGACCTATTTTTGAGACTCATGAATGCAATTAACTGTAAAATTTTCAAATTTTCACAGTTCTAATAGCTACAAAAAGAGGAATGGGTCAAAAATCCATTTTAATTGACTCAAAACCTTCAAATGTACAAGTTCAAGCCAATTTTAGTAAATTGATGATATTCTACTCCTTATTTTCCTTGATAAACAAAACCTACTAAATGGTGCTCCTACACCAATCATACATTGAACTTCTTGTCCCTCCTAAAGTTTGGACCACATCCATTACCTCCACATAAAACTCAGCATCCTCGGTTTTCTTGGGTCCCATGCCTTGATATGGTTATGCAAATGAAAATGAAGCAAAGTAATCATCTCCTTCTCCGCTGGCTAGAAGAATGCATGCTTATTGTTTTGATACATGATATCAGCTCTCTCATCTACTCTCATGGTTTTCCCATGCCTTGATATGGTTATGCAAATGAAAATGAAGTAGTAATCACCTCCTTCTCCACTGGCTAGAAGAATGCATGCTTAATGTTTTGATACATGATATCAACTCTCTCTTCTATTCTCATGGTTGAATATCAAAATCCAGTATGGTGGGCCTCTAGAGTTCTAGTCATCTTTCTTCCTCTTCCACCAAATGCTAACCTGCTCTACACATCTACTAGCCTAATTGGGTTTGTTTTTTGAAAGCTGAAGTTTCTCCTGAGTCACCAATGTAGCTCTCTCTACTTTTTCAAACTCTTTCATTGCTACAAATCGTCTTTGGGATTTAATCATTTGTACCACATGGTTGATGTGCTTTGAATCATCAGTAATAGTCTTCAAAATTGGCTGCTAGTACAAGTTCATTCTACTTTCATAATACTTTATAACCATGGAGTTCAGCCATTCCTTGATGCCATCAAGTGAAGATTAAGGAATGGCATCAATGCGAAGTACATCCCACTTGAAGTCTTTGAAAGCAATGGCCATATCAAATTCATTTTTCCCAAGTCCTACTCTCTCAAGGTTAACAATCTCAATCTCACTAATAACGATTACTACTAAGAAAGGTAATTCCACCAACTCTACCAAATAGTTTACCATAAGAATAATAAAAGCAGAGGCTTTGAAAGGAACTCCATGAAAACCAATCTCTCTAAATGGTGCATATCAAAGTCTAGTTCAAAATATTTTAGATGAGGCTACTCCCATAGCTCTCTTACTCACTTGACAAAACCTTGAAACTCTGTATTGATTTTATTTTTCTTGTCCCTCTCTTGTTGTTCTTCCTCAATTTCATCAAGATCATACATTGACCTTCTTGACCCTCCTAAATTTTGGACCACATCCATTACCTCCACATAAAACTAGACATCCTTGGTCTTCTTGGTTCTCATGCCTTGATATGCTTATGCAAATGAAAATGAAGCAAAGTAATCATCTCCTTCTCCGTTGGTTGGAATAATGCATGCTTAATGTTTTGGTACATGATATCAAATCTCTCTTCTACTCTCATGGTTCAATACCAAAATGTAGTATGGTTGGCCTCTAGAGTTCCAGTCATCTTTCTTCCTCTTCCACCAAATGCTAGCCCGATCCAGACATCTGCCAACCTAATTGACTTTGTTTTTGAAAGCTGAATGGTGCAAGAGCACCCACACCTCACCCTCAATTTGTGATTGTTTGATGGTAAATTGGGAGGATAGTTGGTAAATTTTAGTATGTTGAGATATTTTTGTCTTGAATAAGGTCTAATAGACCAATCTTGTATGTACTTTGGGAATTAGTAGGTTAGGGTGGACAAATGTGCAAAAGCACTCTTGAATTAAATAATTGTTGATATTGCCATAAAGGAAAATTATGTAAAAAGTAGGTGGGAGTGCAGAGAAAGTCTAAAATCCATGTTATAAGGGTTTCTAAGTGGTCCTAGGCCTTTAGAATATTAAATTTGCATGATAAAGCTTAGTAAGCAAAACCATTCTTAAATAATAAATACTAGTATTTGTAGGCTTAATAAGGGTTTGGTGGTTCAAAGGTAGTTATGGGAATTGAAGGGAGATGATTCTCATTTGAAATGTATTAAAAACATCATTCAATCCTGAATGAGGGTTCAATCAATAGTTTTTTTAAAGATTAGTGCTCTTCACAATGCCTAAAACTGTGGAATTTCAACATTTTTATGAGTTTTCAGTTTCTTTTCTCTATGTACGGCCTAGTATAGGAATCTTATGAAAATAAATTCATGAAACATTGTGGTGGTAGGTTCTTAACCTATATTTCAATATGTTTTGATACACCTTTGGTTGTTTTAGTGAAAGGAAAATCCATTTTTCTTTATTCAACCTGTACAGACCAGCAGGGTTTGAGTTTACTTTAATTTTTGTGATGGAGCCCTTCCTCCTACTATGGTGAATTGTGACTCAGAGGAAAGGTTTACAATGTGTTTTTTTCAAGTTTCCTTAACTCTTTTAATAATGGTAAGGCGTTTATAGGGCTGGTGATGTTGTTTTAGGTTAAGAATGTGAGATTTTGGCTTGAAATGGAGGAACCAAAGTGATGTTTTTGAGATCTACTGAGTCTAAAGGATAGGTGAAGGTTTATTATGTGTGTGCAGACCCTAAATTTTTTTTTTGATGATTTGGTGAGGGTTGGAAGGCCTCGAAGTTGTGAGATGCTAAAAACCCTATGTATTTGTTAGAAAATTGAGGGTTTTAATCAATTATGGCTTAGAGGTTGAGTGCTTTTCTAAAACCTATGGAATTGGGAGTTTTGTGACCTATTTGATGACTGTACAAGAGCTTGTGGGGTTAGAAGAAGTTTAAAGAGCAGTTTGTTTGTAAAATAGGGCTAATTTTGTAGCCTTTTTGTAGGGCAGTTTGAAGGATCTCCAAGAAATTGCAAAGAAACCTTGTATGTTTGGCTTTGGAATGGTGTTGGGGGTTTGAGTAGATGCTATATTGATGATGAGATGGTCCTTGAGTTTCAAAGCCTTTTTTTTGGTAGTTGCTCCAAGATGGCCAAATGAAATAACAAAGGTTGTTGATTTACTAAAATCTGATTTGTTTGAGTCTTCTCCACCTTGACTCTACATCACTAAAGTTTCTCCTGAGTCACTAGTGTAGCTCTCTCTTCCTTTTCAGACTCTTTCATTGCTATAGATCGTCTATGGGATTTAATCATTTGTACCACATGGTTGATGTGCTTTGAATCCTTTCATCTAAAGGAAATTTCATCAACATAAATACTACTACTCTTTGAAGGTTAACAATCTCAATCTCACTAATAGTACATTTACAACCATATTCAAAGATTTGCCTTCAAAAGGCGACAAATTCAAATATTGACTTAAATAGCCTTCAAGAGGCTTTAAATAGCCTTTACAAATGATTCTACATCTTTCCAATCATGCCTAACTGTTCTTTTTGTAACTAACATGACTTATTACATTATAAATCAATTGTGGATGTGTTATGACCTTATTCAATTGAAAAAACTCATAACACAAAACTAACTTGAAATATTTCCATGAACCAAATTTTCTCGATAACCTTGGTGCCCCTACACCAAATTTCATTACAAGTAAATCTCATTACAATGCCTTAGGTACTTTTTTCTCACAAATATTTTACAATGTCACTCATACATTCGAGATTCTCTTATAATTTCTACATCATAGGATCTCATTTAGAGGTTAACTTCAAATGAGAAACTTGAGATTCCCTCACAAAGCTTCACACACTCTTTTATAATGGATTGAAATCAAAATTGAGATTTGTCAAGATCATCAAAGTAAGGATGTTGCATTGCTTTTTTGGCTGAGATTCTCTTCGATGGCTCCAAAGTTAGCATTTTCTGCAAGGAGAGACCAATCAATTTTTACTAGTTTAGTTATAGATAGGCAAAGTAAAAGAATAAAAAGAAATAGCTCATGTCGAAAATGGAAATGAAATGAAAATAGATGGAAGGCACTTATAGATAGGCATGGCAGTCTCTCAACTTAGTCACTTCTGCTCATACATCTTCACTGAGAGTTCCAAGATACCTATTGCACACAACACCTCTCATGAATCTAGAATATCTTGAAATTTGAGATGCTCCTATAATGTCTATATCATAGGTGCTCACGATAAGGTTAACTTCAAATGAATAACATGAAATTCCCTCGCCAAGCTTCAAACACACTTTTGTAATGGCTGAAAATCATAATTGAGATTTGGCTTCATAATCAAAATAGGGATGTTGCATTGTTTTAATGCCTGAGACTCTCTTGGATGGCTCATAAATCTGCATTTTCTGCAAGGGGGCACCATTCAATGTTTACTGGGTTACTTACAGATATGCAAAGTAAAATAAGACATGATAGCATTGGCATCAAGCAAATTAATGTGGATACAAGTATAAATTAATAAGAACCATTGTGCATATACTTACAAATTAATCCAATGAACCATCTGGATCTGCTCTACTCTTTACTGTGTCAAGTATTGCCTCATGGTCAGACTCACGGACCTTCCACAAGGTCTTGTTCAAAGGTCTACCCCCATATTTTCTCAAATGAACATTGGATGCCACAAAAAGGTGAAGAATCTTACGATGCGTGTCAAAGTCCTCAAACAACCAATGTTTAACACTCTTATGTGGGTACCTTCTAAGCCACATTCCAGTAACAACAACTGAGCCTGTAGGGTATTCAATGTTTTCTCCATCTATAACTGGGGCTTCCAATTTCATTTTGGCCTCAACACAATGACACAAGTAATAGTATGTTCCCTCTTCATTTTCTTCATCTGCAATAACTGCATAAACATGCCCTGCATTGATATGTGCATAAAATCACTTGAAATTAGTCAACATTGCGAATATAGTACAAAGTAAGATAACAATATGGAATTTGAAAAAATAAGCAAGTAGATATATTACCTGGTTGAACTAGATCTGATACATGGTCAAAGTCAACCGATGATTCCATCTATGTTAGTTCCAATTTCGTCGAAGGGTGATATGTGTGAAGTGGGGTAAGATAACTTGTCAACCATTTGTCAACCCACTCCCCTGACTCACAATCATTTCAGGCTTGCATTGTACATAAATAACAAAAGCATGCCATCTTATGTGTATCGATACTCCATGAACCTGAATTTGAGCTAAGGAAAGAGTGTAGCTCACTCAATCTTGTTAGTCTACAACAATCCTCATATGGTGCAATGTTAGTATCATCCATCAACCAAAAAAATCTACGAACTGCAGACATAACTTTATTACCTGGACCCATCGAAGCATTACACCACTCAACAATTGAACTTGCATCTATCAAATTTGCACTATTTTTATACTTTAACTCTTCTCATCCTTATGCTCTTTTCATGAATGCTCCTACACCATCATGCTCCCCCTTTCCATGCTCGGCCTCACAAAATCTCAAAATATGTTGAACACCTATAGAGAGATGCATCTTGCACAACTAGTAGAACATGCGCACGTTCTTGAATTGTGTTGCACAGTTATCTGACCATATTATATGTCGAGCATATGCTATTCCCCTCCGAGCCAAATCACTATAGAACATCTAGAAGCAACCTTGCATGAACTCTAGAGAATGTGTGCGATCATCACTAATATAAAAGTGATACTCCCTCAATACCTTCCTTTGGTCCTCTGTACTATCAACTGCATGAATGAATGCTATGTGCACAAATATCAAAACCTGTGTGGAGTTGTAATACTATGACTGCACCTCACACTGTGGTTGTAGAGTGTAGCTCTCTGCAAATTCAACAACTGATACTATGCTTCCAACTGGAAAGGTGTCCTTGCATAGCTTGAATTGTCTGTCTAGCCATCGGGCTCTATGGGTATGCCTTGCATACTCATACACTAGATTCTCACGAAACATGGACATAAACTGATACACTGGAATCTTCTCAATAACCAAATCACACCTTTTTGCTTGAGACCCATCTTTTGTAGTGTATTCCACTATTTTATACTTCCTAAAATCTACTAGTTTATGCCCCACCTCATCTGTGCTTTCCATATGTTGACATACTGGCATTCGTTGCAAGCCACTGCAATGCTCACATGAACCATCCAAGCATGTTGTCTTGTAGAATATTTGGCCATCCTCTATTTGACATAATTTTTTTGATAAGATCTCTCTTAAAGATTTTGGTGGGGATTCTATGCCACAATCCTATAAAACATCATTAGTATGCAAATCTAAACATATAGAACGATAAACATCATAATGGTTAGCGAATTCAATATGTAGTCTACAGCAACAAGTAGTGCATGTGTGATTTATCTTGACATAAAAAGGTTTAAGCATTTCAAAAAATCTTTGAGAAATACTAATTTGAGGATAAGCATTTTGAAATTTATAAAAAAAATTGGGTTTTAGTCATATCCAAAAAATGCTTTGGATGTGGCTCATGGTTCTGACTATCGATTCTCCTTCTTACAACATCCCTTTGATTCGAAGATGGCCTTGTATTATTCTTCCAATAATCTTCAATTAGTGTTCGCAATGCTTCAACAACTTTTCTATCTTTATGTGGCAGTCTTCCCGAGAATGCCCATAATTCATTTGAATCGGTGCCCTCAATTCTTTGTCGCCTTTGAACAACTTTTGATAAAGTTTTTCTACTAATTCCCATTTGTTCACTTTTATTTTTAATGAGACGAGATCTCTTTGTTTGATAGCTTACTAAAGTCGATGTAATGACACGTCAGGTGACATTACTATCCTTTGAGTGTGAGGTCTTACCCACACTCTCATAAGCATCCATTAGATTCTTCACAATAGTGTTTTCACTTGATGCATTCGATGTTCTCAACCCAAGAGTCTTCATGATGTTCATGTACTTTAAACCCCACATCATTTGAACAAAGAGTTGACATCTTTCAGTCTCATTTAACCTTTCAAAGAAAATTTTCCAAATCTTATCAACATATCTTCTATAAATGTGTTATGGAATCTTACCTTCCATGTGCTGCAAAATACCCTCATCAATATTAATCAAAAACTTTGGCTTTCTACACAAAATTCTAGGTGGTGTTCTCTTAGGTACATACATCTCAACATTAGCAATTTCATCAATATTTAATTGAGGTGGGCTAGATTGTGTACCTTCGACTGAGGGTGGAATAGAATACATACCTTGAGGTTCATGTGGGGATGATGGCATACCTTGTTCGTCAAATCCGAGTGACGATGTACTCTCAACTTCAGATGTGGTGGGTGTTGTCCAACCATACTCACTTGTGCTAGATGGTGTCCCTCAATATTCGCTTGTGCTTAATGGTGTCCCTTCGTATTCACTTGTGGTAGAGGGTGTGTCTCCAACTATGGTATCTGCATCTCCCCTAGCATGACTCTTTCACATTCATGTCCTTTGTGCTACCAATTTATTTTCTCTTTTTGACGGTTGAGGTTCCTCTTCAACTAGCTTGTTTTCGTCAATCGTTCCCAATTTATGCTTTTCATGATATTCCCTAATCCATTTTTTCTCTTTATCTTTTAAGGCTTGGAGTTGATCATCTGTTAGTTTTTTCCTTTTAATAGTTTGTTTCTTCGTCATGACGAATAATTTTACCTGTGCAAAAAGTGCTAAGTCAAGTCAAATTAACTAATAGTGAAGGATTGTAAAAGTCTATTAAAGAGGGAGACCAACGGTCACCTCTTTCAAATGTTAGTTTTCAAAGTTGAAGTGGTTTGTTTTAAGAGGGAAACATTATAAAAGTCCATGATAAACTTGAATGGAGGATGATCTTGGATTGGGTGTCAAACCAAATGAGGAAATGTTGAGTTTTCCTTAACAAAATTGAGCTTTTGGTGACTGAAATTTAGTTTCTGAGTTGGGCAGTGTTATTTTATGTTAGATTGAGCATGAACAAGGTATATTAGGCTTGTTTCAATAGTTTTCAGGTTTTTGAGTGTTTGGCAAGTGTTACTTTCAATAAAACATACGGTTTCTAAGCCTAGGGAGAGGGTTTTATGGTTTGGGTGGTAAATGATTGAATCTCTACAATCTAATGCTATAATTTGAAGTTTTTATAGATATAAAGTTCTTCCCCAAGGTTTCAAGAGATTTGGACACATTTTGAAGGTGGTCTCTTTGTAAAAGTGGGCTAATTTGGGCCCTTAAAAGCGTAGAAAACTTAATAATTTGTGTAGTTTGGTACAAAACAAGCATTGGTGATTGTTGGATATGTTGAAAGGCTCTGTAATGGGTAAAATAAAGGTGTCTAAATGGTCCTAGGTCTGTAGAACAACAAATCACTGTGGTGGCAGGTTTTAACTTGGACTTCAATCTATTTTGAGACTCTTTTGGTTGTTTCGGTGAATGAAAAACTCCATTCTTCATGATCAGCCTATACAAACCAGCAGGGTATGAGTTTTACTTTAATTTAAAGATGGAGCCTTTCCTCCTACTTTGGTGACCTGTGATTTTGAGGAAAGGCCTGTAATATGTTGTTTTCAAGTTTCATGTTTCTTTTAATAGTGGTAAGGCGTCTATAGGGATAGTGATGTTATCTTAGGCTAAGAATGTGAGTTTTTGGCATGAAAAGGAGGAACCAAAGTGGTGTTTTTGAGATCTAATGAGGCTAAAGGCCTAGTGAAGGTTTATTTTCTTTGTACAGACCCTGAAAAACTTTTTTGATGCTTTGGTGAGGCTTGGAAGGCCTTGGAGTTGTGAAATATAGAAAACTCTAGATATTTATGAGCAAATTGAGGGTTTTTGTATTGGAAACCTATTTGAGCATGCATTAGGAGTATATTCCAATTTTTTAGAGACATGTATGGAAAATTTGGTAGCATAGACAAGGAAATCAAGCTGGTTTGTATAAGCTGTTTGACAAAATACCTCAATGAAAGCTTTGGAAGCATACACAAAGAAAGTCAATTGTTAAATTTAACAAAATGCCTCAAAGAGATGTGGTTTAAAAATGTAATAGGAAAGTGTATAGAATTGTGTAACTTAAAATGTCCATTGACAACCTAAGGTTGTAACATGACAAACAAACAATTTGATCAACATGGAATAAGAAAAACAACAAAAATGAAAGCAAGCCATAATAGAATGAAAGAAAATGTACAAAGACTTCACAACCTAAAAAACCAAAGTTTCAAATGGAGGATTTCTACCCAATTATGTAGCCTTTGCTTCTTCTTTCCTCAAATTCCTCAAAAATTTGACATTTTCAAAAGCTTGTTCCCCTCCAAACTTCAATTGTATATCAGTTATCACTATAATTCAAACTTGAATTCATATTATATGCCTTTCAATGTGAAAACTCTACTATTTCATGCAAAGGTGATGGAAATATCATGAAAAAGGTGGTGGAATCTAAAAATCATGCATGCACACTTCACTCAATCATCAAAGCTACTTTTATCGAACGTGAGAACGAGGAGAATATGTAGAATGTGGGCCGACATCATGGGTATATTGTGTTTTTTAACCATTTTTAGTTTAATAAAAAATGTGCTCGCATTATAATGCGCTCACGTTATAACGCGCTCACATTATAACACATGTGTGTTATTTCCTGCTAAACAACCATCTCTCTATTTATTAATAATGTGCTCGCGTTATAATAAAGTTAGTTT
>VDFB02000015.1:50527508-50609036 GCA_007258455.2 Sequoia sempervirens | reverse complement strand
TTCCAATGATGTAATTATTTTCACTTTCTGACAATGTTAGGCCTTTCATCCATAATTTATTTTGTTTGTATGCCTGTTTTTTGTCAAAAAGTAGTGTTTGGTGTTTTTTCGTTATAAATTAACTGTTCATTGAAATTTCAAATAAATTACATTTTTAGAAACTAGACTCCATTCTAAAAAATTTAAAAAATATTTTTTTTAAGAAATCTATTACTTTCCAAAATTTGTAGGGTGAGCACGGCCAAAATTCTGCTTTTTAGGAAGTGCCCATTTAGAAAATTAGTAAAAAATCAAATATTCATTAACAAATTATCAGAACTATCATCCATCAACTAGATACTATTAGCTAACTTCTAACCATAGCAATTTTAAAAATACTATAAAAAATTTACCGTACTAGGGTCGTACAAGAGTTGCTATGTTATGTTTTTCTGACAAAAACAACAACAATTTTTGTACATCCCTCTTTTGAACCCCTTAATCTCAACCATTTTCAAAATAAAGTATTATCTTAGAAAGTAGACTCAGAGCACTTCGATCCTTGTTTTTGTTCCATCTCAAAATTTTGAGTGTAGTTATCCTCAATTTCATGTCCAAGGTCAGTATTTCCTGATTTCAAAAAAAAAAAAGTGGCCACTTAAGCCCCCCTTTTGGGAACCATCTTGGTGCACTTACCCTCTCCCTAGTATGAAGACATTTATGGCTATCTCAAGTCCCAAACCCTTCCCCCCAACCTATCCAACAACCAACGAAAGTATTTTATCTGAAAGGTTGCCCGATACACCATCTTCAGTGACACCCTCTACTGTCGTAGCTTTGATGACACCCTCCTTCAATGTCTCAACACCAATGAAGTACACACAACCTTACGTGAAGTACATGAGGGTATATGTGGGTCTCATTTGAGTGGTCCTACTTTGGCCAAGAAGATAATGAGACTTGGGTATTATTGGCCAACCATTGAAAAGGATACACTTGAGTTCGTAAGGACTTGTCACCAATGTCAGATATATAGTGATTTAATTCATGCTTTAGCACAAGAACTCTGTCTGATTACATCTCTATGGCCCTTCACACAATGGGGACTTGACCTCATGGGAAAGATCCATCCTACCTTGTCCAATGGCCACAAATTCATTATCACCGCCACTGAGTATTTTACTAAGTGGATTGAAGTCATCCCCCTTACATACATAACCAACAAATAAATTTCTAAATTCATTCTCAACTACATAATATTTCGTTATGGTATCCCGCAGTCCATCATCATAGAAAATGGATGTCCTTTCAAAAATCAATACGCTTGTGAGTTATGTGAGTAATTCCATATCCAACATCATTTTTCCACCCCATATTACCCACAAGGAAACAATCAAGTTGAGGCGTCCAATAAAACCATCCTTAAAATTCTCAAAAAGACTGTCAATGGCGTTGGTTGTGACTAGCACATCCAACTTAACCCTGCTCTATGGGCTTACCACACCAACATTCTCACACCTATAGGATCCACTTGATTCACCCTGGTCTTCGAAGTTGAAGCCATATTTCCCATCAAGGCTGAAATTCCATCCCTAAGAGTCTCCATGAAGGGTCTAATAGATGATGAAGAGTACAGACAGTCACAACTACATGAGCTAGAGATATTAGATGAAAGAAGACATAATTCCCTGAACCACCTACAGGCATATCAGAATTAGCTTTGTCTTAGTTACAACAAGAGATTCGTGGTTAGGAAGTTTGACATTGGTGATTTAGTCCTCATGCAAAATCCAAAGAATCAGGCCAACAGAGAAAAAAATGGAAAGTTTGAACCAATTGGCTAGGTCCTTACGTCATCATATCATCCTTTGGTTCTAGAGCTTATCATTTGGCTACTCTAGATGGGGAACAACTGAAAAATCCTATCAACAGTCTACATCTTCACAAGTTATATGCATAGCATCAGAAGCCTGGCTAACGACCTTAAAAATACAAAAAAAAATGAAAAAAAAAATCGTCACCTTGATGAAAACCTGACAAACAAGCGCCATGCGTAGTCAATCATTGCTTGGCCATCTACTGTCACTCTATCTACCTTGGTCCATAATAGACACTTTTTTGATATCACCTTGCCACCCGTCACCAAATCCATGTTATTTTCTCCCATGGCTGATAACGATTGACATCAAGTCTTGTATATCACCCATTAATTGTCACCCACGCATGTCCTTTCCACATCCATCTAGTTGGCTAGTATTGGACCTGACTAGGGGAAACTCTTTATTACCTGATTGCAGTGGGTATTGCACATGGTCTTGTGGCTTGAAAAAGTCCTAAAAAAGACAAAAACATCATAAAATGTCCTGAAAAAAGACCTAAAAATCAAACAATTTTCTAAAAATGACCTAAAAATTAAAAAATGTCATAAAAAAAACCTAAAAATTGAAAAACATCTTGATGAAAGACACAAGAAATTCAAAATATCTCAAAAACACAAAAATAGTCATTTCTTGACAAGTTCGTCGAGTCAGTCAGTCTTAGTCATTTGTCTAAACTACGTTGTCTCTGCGCATTTTCTATGTAGGAAAGGCTAATCTTTGAGCCCCCAAGACATTAGATCAGTCCTTTTAGGTTTGTCAAAATAAAATCATGATTCAATCTTTGGTCATCAAGAAAAATTTATTGGTCGTGTCGAAGTACAAGGTCTCTGAGTGTATGACGTAGGAAAGGCCATCTATCGATGAGCCCCTGAGGCTACACTAGGTCGGTCCATTAGGGTTCATGACACTACACTGGCACACACACATCAAATTTCTACAAGTCAAACAAGTCATTTCAAAACAAGAAAACTTCTAAAACAAACTCTAGCAATTCTTTAATAAATGCGTAACACAAATCAGCATGTCAACATCGACATGTAGTCAACAACAAGTCAAACTCAGTCAAAACTAGTCAAACAGTCAACTCTTGGTTATTCTTCAGATGCGCCATTCTAAAGAAAAACCCATGACATTTATACCTTAGGATGTGTCTTTCCTAGGTATTGTCACTGTCATCTAGAATTTTGAGGGAGCCTCGTGATATTTGAGGATCGATCCCCTTTGACATCAACATTATTCAGGATGTGTCCTTCCTAAATTTGGAAAACTTTGACATTCAACTCTCAAAAATTGTCAACACATGACACCTTGGCATCTCAACATCGTCAAAACCTGACATCTTGACATCACAACACTCGACATTTAGACATACTTGACAAACTTGACATTTCAACATCCAGACACTTGGAAAACACTTGGCATTTAATTTCTCATCATCATGCTACTAGTTCCTCAAGGATGTCCTGACAACAGGATTTAGAAGAGCAACGATGTATCATGACGATTGTTTTTTCTTGTCTTTTTGATAGTCATGTTGCTAGTTCCTCAAGGATATCCTGACAATGGGATTTAGAGGAGCAATGGCATTTCATGACTCATCTTTATTGTCTTTATCTGTTTTTGTCATGTGATGGTTCGACCTTGCACACCATTGATCTATGTCATATCATGGTGTGTTTTGGCCATTACACTAATCTGCCCAATGATGATTTAGAGCAATAATTGTTAAGTCCTATGGTTATATGTTGAAGGATTTCATCGTACTAACATCCACTTCTCTATTTCTTGTCGTCTCTCTTCTTTTGTCTTCTGATGATATCCCGTGACATACAAAAATATACTTGCATACATAATCATATAGGGATTGCATTTCATTACACATTGGCATTTAGTTATATTAACAAATAGTTGCATCCATACATTCATATATCATAAAAAGCAATAAATTAAACATGTCTTTGCATTCATTATTCAAATAAAAGCACTACATGTCACATACATAGTATTCTCATACATTAATAATGTTAGTGTAATTAATTAATTAATTATTACACTAGCATAAGTTAACTTAGGTCTTGCATTTAATTAATTAAGCCCTAGGTTGTATTATTAGATAAATCATTTAATAAATGGGATAATATTCCCTTCCTTGTTTGGTGGGATAAGATTCCTTCTAGAACTTATCTCAACATTTAATAATCATCTAGATAGGGTTCACATGTTGTCACATGTTGTTAGATCAAGACACATGGCAACATCTCATGCATATTAGGTTTTCATTCTTGCCTATATAATCAGGCATCTTGTTCATTTGTAAAATATCCAATATCAATATCATATCAATATTGAATCTTCATTGTGCATGCCTAGTTGCAACACTTTTCTTTGTGGTTGATCATCTTTCCTGGCTCAAAGGTCCTCCATTGAAGACTGCAGCTTCAAGGACTGTGCATCCATAATCTCAACATGGTATCAGAGCTTGTCCAGTGAAACATCAACCTAGGATCAAGAAAGTTGGTGTGCGAGATTCTCCGCAGGCTTGAAGGTTTCCATTGAAGGCTACTTGTTTCCACCCGGGGACCAAGCTGATTTCTGAAGGAGATAGAGTCAGATCCGAGCTCACCATTATCTTCAGAAGGCCTCAAAACCCTAGGATCACCTGCCCATTCATCAAAATCGGATACATCATCCCGGGAGCCATCAGAGGTATTTTTGGGTTTGCAAAATCAATCGTATGATCCATACAATTTGCAGTGAAAAATCATCCCGGTCAGTTGTCCTTTGAGGCAAAAAAAAAAATTTATACGCAAGCCATTTTGTTTTTTCAAAAAATTCGGGCATTTATCTATATATTCTTTGGCAAAAAATATTTTAGGTTTCTACTATAGTTTGCAGAAAAATTTAAAAAATATTTGGGGCGACTGGTATTTTTTTTCCCGTCGGCATTGTATTTTATCTCTATCGGCATTCAGGGTTGATAATTTTTTCTTGACAAACTATAGTCTATCGACATCAACATTTATTTATTTTTTGAATTGCCAACCATAGGCAATATTCAAAAAAATTGTTGTGTCAACATCTATTATCTGCAAATACATGTCTGTCAGCCGCTTTTAATATTTGTTGCAGAGGGTACATTATCGGCCGCACGGTGGCATTTATTTGTTTGTAGGGCCCACCGACCGGCTGTCACATCCGGCTGTGCCTTCTCCACTGCCGGCTCTGTCAACTCCCACCGATCACTCGCCTTCGCCGGAGTTTGTTTCCCGGCCGAGCTCCCGTCGACCGTCGCTTTCATCGATGGAGTTTAGCTCCCAGCCCGCCGACGAACCTCCCACCGACTGCTCGAGATACTCTACCAGTGTCGGTGGTTATCCACCACTGGCGGTGCACTACTCCACGAGCGGCGCCGCCCAGCTCCGCTCGGCTGCCGCTTCACCCGGCAACACATTTTTTTTGCCATAGCCCGCGACACGGTCATATCAGCGACCAAGTCCTAGTGCCTGGGGCCCACATTCTTGACCCTGATTAGCCTACAGATCGCCTAATATATGCATTTTTTTCATTCTTTCACAACTTTTACCCAGGATATCAAAACTTGGCAAACGATATACCGTCGGAAAGGTATTTTCGTCTACTTTCTAGTGGTGACATCAGTTCTACAAAATTTTCCTTACAAAAAATTCTACAGTCAACTAAAGTCCAAACCCTAATTTGGATATAAAGGCTCATAACTTTGCAACCGCTCATTAGATTTCGATGATTGCAGCGGCATTAGGAAGGTGATTCAGAGTTTTTTTTATCAGTCTAGTCCCTTAATCAGTTTCAACTCCAGGTACTCTTGCATGAGATTTTTTTCAATTTGGTGCCTTTGATCAATAACCTGGTTATTCTAAAGCTTGGGACAATATTTTTTGATTCAGTTAGCATCACTTCAGTTGTACATCTATTTGGAAGTCTTTATTTTCTATTGAAGGTCATTTTTCTTTGTATTTTTGTGGAGAGATTTCATTATGGGGCTTGCATATACTCCTTTGGTTATTTTGCACAAGGGTAACTATCAGTAATGGCGAGATGGGATCTGCCACCATCTTCAATCACTTGATTTGTTGCCTCATCTATATGGTATATTTCCTCATCCAAGTGAAGGTATTCATGAACTTGCTTGGAGTTGCAGCAGATACACTGTCTTGGAGTTCATTTCTATACAAGTTGATTGTGATGTTTTGAGTTCTATTGATCATTGTGATTGTCCTCACATCCTTTGGATTAAACTTTAGGATCTATATGGAGATTCAGATACTCCACCATTCCCTGATGATCATGCTTCAGAATGTCATTCTTCAGATCAAGTACCCCATGATGCTATTGTTGTGTAGGAAGTTGATTGCCTTGATCTTTCTGAAGAGGTTGACAAGGTTCCTCCAGGTGCTTCTTCTTCATCAGAGATAGTTGGTATCCCTTCACATTCAGTGATTCCTTGTCCAGAGTCATTAATTAAGGCTTCCACCATCATCATCCATTAGGACACATTTAGTTTTTCAGACTTGGCATCACAGGATGGCTTTGTTTCAAGCATCATTGACTTGGCTACTTCTACAGGTTTGGAGAACATTCTTGAGGGGGTATCACTCCTCTATTCAGAGATTTCATATCTGAGACTTCTTCCCTGTCATTCCATTCAGGACTTGAAGTTTCTTCAGCATCTACCATTAGATTTTCTTTATACTTCCTTCAGTGGTTTTGAGGACACTTCATTCAGGGGGGGCTATCAAGTCTCCATCATATTCATTCCATCTCTGTCTTTGGATATTGTTCAACATCAATTTCTGCATCGTCCTGGTTTGTCATTCTCTTCATTGATTGTGGCATCTTCTTCAGGCAAGGAGACATTTGATCAAAGTTCCGAGACATCATCGGCATCCACCTTCATCCTTCCTTCCTTCAATTCCTATCCGGAATGGGAAGCATCTCTCCACTTGTAGTTGGTTTTGTTTCTTCCAAAAGGGAGACAATTTGTTTGTCGACATCGGATCTTGTTCTGTCTTCAGACACTTACCTTTTTTGTAGGTGCTATCATCTTCTAGGGGGGCTATATCATCTCTCTCTATTGTATCCATGTGATGGATGGTGTACTTGGGGGGTATTTGGGAGTCCTCCATCCTTCCCATCCTATCTCACATTTTTTTTTGCATTTTCATCTCCTTTTTGGAGAGGGGTTTTGTTCCACTGGGCTTTCCCCTTTTCTCCGTTTGTGGGAGATTTTCTGCATCTTCATGTACATGGGTACCTAACATGGCCTCGTAGCTAGGACCCATCATTGATCATCTATGCATAATCATTGCATTTTCCTCCCTAAGTTGAACTTATGGGGGGGTGTTAGTGTAATTAATTAATTAATTATTACACTAGCATAAGTTAACTTAGGTCTTGCATTTAATTAATTAAGTCATAGGTTGCATTATTAGATAAATCATTTAATAAATGGGATAATATTCCCTTCCTTGTTTGGTGGGATAAGATTCCTTCTAGAACTTATCTCAACATTTAATAATCATCTAGATAGGGTTCACATGTTGTCACATGTTGTTAGATCAAGACACATGGCAACATCTCATGCATCTTAGGTTTTCATTATTGCCTATATAATCAGGCATCTTGTTCATTTGTAAAATATCCAATATCAATATCATATCAATATTGAATCTCCATTGTGCATGCCTAGTTGCAACACTTTTCTTTGTGGTTGATCATCTTTCCTAGCTCAAAGGTCCTCCATTGAAGACTGCAGCTTCAAGGACTGTGCATCCATAATCTCAACAAATACATCCATCATCATCATACATAAGGAATTCATAGGAATCAAAACATTATCCATATCATCATATTCATAATTAATCATCATAGCATCATCACAACACATAAATAAACATCACATTATCATGGCATCACATCATAAATAATCATCATAAACGCATACATGACATGACATATAAAATGACATCATCATAGGAATTATAAATGCATAAATAAGCAATCACATCATCATGGCATTACATCATAAGTAATCATCAGATAAACATGCGTCTAATGCATCATCACATAACATAAATCATATAGGCCGCATCCAAAACTGCATCATATATATATCATCTCAAAAAAAAAAAAATTCACGAGATAAAGTCATGAGCTATCCCAAAAATGGAGCTCGCAGGCTCGATAGTTAATACATAAAGTGTCATAACATAAATGTCTGAAGCATAATGTCAATAAAGTATGCATGTCAAATTCCCCTAGGAGGTGATCTCCTCCTCCCCTCATGGAGAAGAGTGTGGTGACTGGTGACTTGAATTTGACACTGGCATAACCTGTGAAGCCATGGCAACCTGTGTCTATGAGGTTGATGGTACTATCACTAAGGGCATCATATGAACTATAGTATGCACTTGGGATGACACTATTGCCTAATTTTGAGAAGCTGATGGGTCTATCACTGGAGGCTGGCTATGATATGATCTATGCTTTGACCCAAATGACTTGATCTGTGACTCGAGGCAAGTCTGTGAGAATGGCTAGACTTGTACCTTGATGAATGGCTTGAGGAGGTAGATCCCCCTACACTACTCTAACTCTTGTTGTTGTTGCCACTCCCTAACCTACTAGCACTACTTGTCCTCATTTGTGACTGTGTCAAGGTAGGATCTCACCTTTTGAGTGGCACCTCCTACTCATATAATAATCTGTGCCATCCCAAATGGGTGATACCTCTAGTGAACTCTCATGCCATATCCCTAATGGTCCTGAGCATAACCGTGCAAACTCCATGCACCACTGAGTTGACTCCTACTAAAAAATCACTACGTGATCCTTCTCTACACTAACCACCTCTAGCTCTACCTACAAGGCCCTCACCTATGTTGTGTTCTCATCTATCCTCCTCTATAGGTCTACCACAAATTGATCTGTCCTCACATAATCGAGCAGTGGCGGTCCCATGGGTGCCTCATCATCTCCCTCTATCATCTGCCACCTTAGGAGATGCTCTTCCTCATCTATAGCCTCATCATCATCACCCATCTCCTCATCATCCTCCACATCCTCCTCTCCCCCAAAGACTCCCTCCTCTCTCGGCTCCTCCATCTCCATCTCCACCTCTTGTCGAACCTCGATCTCTGGCAACCCCTCCTCTGCTACATGCTCCTCCTGTCTAGCCTCCTCCTTTGTAGCATACTCCTCCTGTCTCCCCTCTTCCTGCCTCAGCTCCTCCTCTCTCTCCTCCTCCTCGGTTGCCTTAGGGATCGATACTAAGGGCACTTAGTCCACACGCTGTCTCACCCTCCTGGCCTACCTCCCACTGCCTCCTCCTCTTGCCATCTCCCCCATCATCTCCATCATATCCATCCCTCCCTCCACCCCTACCTCCATCTCTCCCTCAGCCTCTGCCTCTCCCCCTATCTCCGACTCTGCCTCCCCAACCACCTCACTACAAATGTGGTATAACTAATCTCCTATAAACGGGTGTTGGTCCATCTGGATCTATCAAAGGGACTAGCCTATGAGTTTTCCACCATAAATCATAGTTTTTTGTGGTACCTAGATCTGTAACCCCTCCGCTCCATCCCCACTGCTAGGCTACTAGCCCATCAATCTATTGCTCGACAAATGACACTGATATCGAGGGACCCCATGCTGACTCTTTCAATGACCTGGCATACTCGATTGTACCCATAGCAACACCTTTTTTCTCTTTGAACTATTGTAGTACCCTCTAAGGTAGGTATGTCTCAATAATCAATTAACTCTGTATAGTTCGGCCAATCAAGTATCTGAACTTCCTGCAAAAACTGAGGTGATCAGCCTCATCCTCCCACTGCCCGCAATCCTTGTATGGCCTCCAGATGAAAGATATCATGGTGTTAATATGATGACACCACCAACCTATCTCACTAACTCAGGTCTGCTACAAATTGCCCGCATAATAAAAGACATATGGCATACCATTCACCACCTATGGTCTCTGGATAGGCAGATGAAAAATAGTGATGTGCTCCCACGCCTAGATCATCAGGAGCATTGTCCCACAACAAATACTCTGTGCTCTCCCATAGGTAACCTCATGTAGCTAATGATATAACATCCCCAACAAGCAAGGTCCCCAGGAATACATAGTCCTATCCCATCTCATCCCGACAATCACATCACCCTAGCCAATGGGAAATCTGTGTCCTCGATGGTTAGGAATTAGTACCCCCCAATCAATGTCACCAATAGGGAATCAAATTTCCCATAATGCTCTGCCTTGAACTCCCAGCGGATCTCATATCCCTCAATCCCCAGCCCTGCACTCTAATCATGATAATATTTTGTGAAAGTTTGATACCCATGTTGTGGATCATATACAATCCACTCTCCTCAAATTAGTAGGTACAGGATCCGATACACATCCTCAAGGGTGACTGTGGCCTCCCCCGTCGGTAAGTGGAAGGAGCAGGTCTCAGAATGCCACCTCTTACAAAGTGTAGTCAAAAGTCCCCTATTTTCCCAGATAATGGGCATATAGGTGACATAGTAGAGTCCCAGTCGCATCAATCACTGTCTCTCCTACTCCCACAATTGGTCCCAAAAATTTTATGTGGATGGCATGCTCTTGCGCATATAAATGGGCACTAACTGTCTCTGCACATGTCAAAACATGCATCAGAACCTTTTCAAAAATCATCATTATCATTTATCTAGCTCAAAAGTATTTCAAAATTTAAAATTTAACAAAGTTAGCCTCAATCAAAGTCAAAGTCAAATACGTCGTGTTGACTTCATTTGCGTCACTCTGTACTTCAATTGTGTCTCAATCCTGCGATTGTGTCGTTCTTGCGTGCGTTTTCATCTCAGCAAAGCACTTGCATCACAATTTTTGGCACATGCGTCACTTTGTTCAAATGTGTCATTTTAGTTTGCGAATGCGTCACAACTTTTTGAATGCGACATTACACCCTTCGTTTGCAACACAATTTTGCAAATGTGTTTCGATTGCTCACAAATGCGTCACACTTTATTGTCCTATCCTATTGAACATTTGCATTTGTGTCACAACACATCAAATGTGTCGAACACAAACACGATTGCGACTTATGTGCACACATATGCATTGCAACACATTCGTTATTTGACCGAAAAACCCTAAAAATGACAAAAAATGATGAAATGACAAAGCAAGTTAGGTGTACGTACCACTGGCTCTGAGCCCTCTGGCCGTCTGTAGGTCCACACAATCTCTCCACAATGCTCAATCACTGGAATCACCATCTTCGTCAAAGTCCTGCTCACTCTGAGCTCTCAAATTTACAAAGGTTAAAAGTGAAAATGAATTGACTTTTACCCCATTTTCAACCTATTTATAGGGTCAAAATGGCATTTATCAAACCTTTTATTACTAGAGGCTCTTTTGACTGACTTTGACCACCTTTTTGGCTGACTTAAACTCCTCAAAATTTGAAACCGTCTACACCATTGTCTTTCCAGTCATCAAATTGACTTATCAGGACACTTTCCAAAAAATTTGTCACTGACCCAAAATTTGAAAATTTTCTCGAGGGGGCATAGATACTTTGTACCTTTACTGGGGCATATTTTTGACTTGTTTTCTTTTTCACAATGCGATAGGCTGCATTATGACAAAGAGGGGAAAAATGTAGACACCTAAAATTGACCTAGGCCTGTGACTCTTAGTTTCTCCATATTTCTTCTAAAACATAATTAAAATATTTGATTATGTCCTATCCATATTCAACTATTAATTAAGTAATTCTCAATTATTTAATTAATTCATAGCTTTTATTCTTCTTGACTATTTAAATAAATAAATTACATTTGTCTTGTTTAAATACGTCACTAATGTCTAATCTCCTCTTTAATTAAATAAATAATTAAATTTATTTAATTAATCCATTATTCCCTCTTGATTATTTAAATAAATGAACTTTATTTATTTATTTAAATACATCTCTAATGCTAAAGGTATTTTCATAATTAAATAAGTCTTCCATAATTTATTTAATTATTGGTCCACTTCTTCCATGATTAAATAATTAGAATTAATTATTTAATTGTCTCATTTAATTTCCTCCATTTTAAATAAAATTAGTTATTAAAATGGTCTCACATTATTAGCTTCCACTTCTTTTAGTAAATAATGCAAAATCAATTATTTACTGTCACATAACTCCACATTTTTGAGTTAATTTTAATTCAAAAATGGTAATTTTCTTCTATAAATCAAGTAATTTCGAAAATTATTTGATTTTCCAAATCTTTCTCTTTCTGTCCAATCTTTATCTCCCTGTCACATTTATTTTCAACCGTCGATTTGATTTTCTCAAATTGCATCTTGGTCACTCATTTCAAATTTTTCCCTAACCGTAATTATGGGTTGTCACACACAATCTTGACCATTGATTTTAGGGCATTCATCAACTTTTAATCTTGGTCGTCCATCCAAAATTGCATTTTCTATAAAATTCCAATTTTGCTCTCATTTTGGAACTTCTTAGCACTTCATATGTTGCATACTTGATCTCATGCTCTTTGAATCTTAGGCAATCTTGCATTCTTGTCACTTTTTCATAGTCATATTTACATTTCACTTGGCATAGTTTTGGTGCTTACTATTTGCATGATAACATAGTATTGCATGTAGTCATTTCAAATCCTTCAAAATTTGCTTTGTCATTGTCATAGTCATTAGATTGCTCACATCAAATCTAAGGGCAACATCATATTTTCAGCAAGTTGAGAAGGGCTATGGAGGTGATTCATTGAGGTTTTGAGGACTATTTGGTATAATTGTTCTTGTTTTATGCATTTTCCTCTATTTTTCTTCATAGTTAGCTAGGGTTTTATGTTTATGCATGATTATAAGCTAACACCATAAAATTCCCTTAGTTACAAAAGCATTATGTTTCATTTTATTTTCACAATCTTTTTCCCTATGTCCAAACTTACTACAAGAATAACAGACACCATTAAAAGATAAGTACCTTTGAGCATTAGGTTGTCTAATAGGAATCCTTCTAATATCTCTTCTTAGATTCTTGAATTTTCCAAGCTTTGTGCATTCATCCATCTTCCTTTGTATTTCATCTTTCTGACAATCTTCATTTTTTTTCTTCTCTTCCACTCGTTATTTTAGTCTGGTGATGTCTTCATTTTCTTTCCTTAATTGATCATTGACTTTTCCATATATTTCTTTCAAATTATTAATGAACTCATTTTCTTCCTTCAATCTATCCTTCAAATCTTCATTTTCTTTTGTATGTTTAGCAGGGATCTATTTCGGAGGAATAAGAAATTTTTTATCTTCCATATATTTCAATTTCATTACTTCCCCAAGCTATTAGACTTCTTTAGAAGAACCAAGCTCTAATACCAATTTTTGGACATCCAAAATATTGAGAGGGGGGTGAATCAGTATTCCATTAAACCATTCACATAAAATCCATCCAAACAATATCACAGTTCTGACTAAAGCAAAAAGAGAAAACATGGAATCAAGATAATGCATCAACACACATGAATACTAGTATTTTTATGTGGAAAACCCAAAATGGGAAAAACCATGGTGAGGGTTAGCTCACAATATAATATATCTGGATAAAAAATATTACAATGGTTCACTACCAGGACACACTTTCCTTAAAGGCTCACTGCAAGTGATTTACAAAATAGAGAATGGCTCACTACCAAGTGATGAACTGAGATAGAATGCACCTTCCTTGTGCTAGAGTTCATTTATGGTGAGGCACGATACATGAATAATGTCTCTATATACAACACATCAATTTGGTCATTCATAAAATTTCACACATATGCAACATACACACACACTCTTCTTTGTCTTCTTTCATTTCATTCACTTCTTTACTCTCCCTGCACTACAAAAGTGTCTTACATATATACATATATATATATATATATATATATATATATATATATATATATCCATGTTCACTAATTAGGTTGACCTAATTAGAGAAACCCTATTTCAAATCAAAGCCCAACTCTGTTAGCATTATCCCCAAAACACATTCATCTTCGCATATAAATAGTCAGTGTGGACCTAAGATAGATCCCTTTATCATTCATAGAACATATCAAAAATTCTCAACATTAATACATAATTAGGTCAGTCAGAGCTAGACCTAATATATCAAAATTCCAAACATATATACAATGAATTATCCTTTAGATGACATCGAACTATTTATCTTCAACACCTCATGGCATGATAATCAAATATGAGAAAATCCAAAATCTCCCACATCAATGTATTGTATAGAAACTCACTATAGCCTTCAAAGCATAATACCATCATTCATATCTTCCAAATTCCTTCATATAACATTATGAAAGTTCAATGTAGAGTGCATCTTGTAGTCTCAAATCTATGTAAAAACTCTTGTAGTGATAACTCTTTCTGAGATAAAATCTGAACCAAAAAACTGACGTACAGAGCCAGTGTATAAGCATGACATTGTTACCTAAGCTACTAGTAACTACAACTTTCTAACCATATAACCTTGTCAGTGGATGCAACTAATGTCAAGATGGAACAACTTATCAAATTTTGAGTAAATCTTACAAAATAAGATAATCTAGATCAAAATACCGAATCAACAAACTTCCATTACTGGAGCTGCTGAATACTGACAAACATCAAAATTCCATTGTGGCAATTATCCAAATTCCACTATCTGTTGAAATCAATGACAACCTCTCAATTTCCAACAATAGTATTCTTCTTAGTAATCCAAAATTATGCATATAGATTCCTTTTATTATGTTGGAAAGATACCACACCAAATCTTTGCAATTATTTTACATTTTGGCTAATGAACTAAATAGCAGACATCCAAAAATGCAAAACATGCATATGGAGACACTCAACAAAGGTTGATTCTATGATTAACCAGTCAATTTACAAAGTTTATAAGTGTTATCTAAGAGTTTTGGACACCCATATCCTTAGAATGTAAAAATATCTATACCCATAACAAAATTTGAAACCTTGTGGCTTAATGTGAATATCTTTCTTCTATTGGCTTTGTAACTTCTTTTTTCTATCAAAAATTATTCTCCTCCTTTCTAAAAATGGATGGAAATGTAGATGTACCCACAACAAGGAAGTTTGCAAGATTTGAAAAGGTTGTGACACCTAGGAAACCCTAATTGCAACCTCCAATAACACACAATAGCCAAGTGTCCACCACAATCTAATTTTATTGATAAGAAACATGAAAGAACATTTTGTGACCCACACCATACATTTTTATTAATGATTCATTTGATTGAGTGCAAGAAATAGGAAGAATCACCAATAAAATCTACTAAAAATGGCATCACAAAAGTCTAATGCACTAGAAAAGGTTTTGCAAATGATAAATGAGGTATGTGCACCCTAAAATCCCTAGATTTGTACTAAAATTCCATAAAGGCCATTATGGCGTGTTCTTGAATTTAGGTTAGGGTAGTTGGAGTGGTGGTTGAACTTTAATGTAGGTAGCTAAGATTCATTCTCCCCACTTTTATTTGTTGCCAAAATTTTACCCAAACTAGGATGGTGCATGAGAAATGGGATTATGAAAGAAGTCGCATCATCATTTGGGGCTAAAAGGATCCCAATATTCCACAGTATCTAAATTCAAGCCCCAAGTAAATAAATCTAGACCCTTTTGCAATATCTACAAGGTTTGGATGACCTTAAAACACCTGCAACACTCAACCTATAGAAAAATGGCCCCTATCAGGCACAAGTTGATTTGTATCCTCCATCAAGTTCTCCTTGTCAATTTTTGCAAGTGCATGAGGAAAGTGGTGGAAATTCTACATTCTATCAACCCCTTTGAGAAATCACAAAATAATCAACATGAATAAGATAGGAAAAAAATTGAGTGGCATCAAAATTATCCTTTGGGATACCAAAAATCTACAACATCCTAATATGATCAAAACTCTACAAGATTGAAGCTTGTGGAAAAATCTCCATCAACCAGATTTGTGGCAAAACAACCCCCATTAGGTCAAATTTAGTTTGGACCTTTTTCCAGTTCACCTACCCTTTTTTGCAACACCTTCCTTTTAATTTCTAATTCCTTTACATAATTTCATCTTCCATGTGAACCATATGGTAAATTACCCTTCAACTAGATGCATCAAAAAGTTGGTCGCCATGTGAACATAATTTTAGTTCGGATAAATTTTTTTACTAATGATGTCAGCAATGGTGATGTCAAATGATTTTATCAATGGATTTGGGAAGCTTTACATTTGGTAACATCATGATGATGTAGAAAGTTGAGATGATGTTAGCATGATGTCATCAAGGTATGGATGTAGGAGAATGAGATGATACAGGCATGGGGAGAAAGCCCACATGAGCATAACTTTCATCCTTTAACAAATTTTACAAAATTACAAAAGGAAACTAGACTTAATTCTTCATGTTTTATCCATTGGTGCAAAGAAATACCACCCCTAATAGATATCTTAGATCAATTATAAACTTTGGAAAATATGGTTAAGGCACAAAGTAAACACAAATTTTTGGGGGTGCCAACTCTCTTTCTTAACATGATCCAACCTATTATTCTAGAATATTTGTTGCACTTTGAACCATTAAAGCATTGTTGAGGGCCTCATTTGGGCATGCATTTTGATTATAGGGTTGATTTCACAGGTAGCAGCATTCATGGTCCTAAGATATTTTTTTGTATTGGAACAATAGCTTTTGAAGAGCTTGCAACAACCGAATTTAAGGTATTTAGAGGCTTTATATAGCTTAATTGTCCTTGTCCCTAAATAATTCCTTGATAAAGTTGCATGTCGGTTTGGTAAGCTAGATTATAAGGTTGATAGATCTATTATTTTGGGTTGGTTACCTCTTTAAAGCTACTAGTTCATTACCAAATTTTTGTAACAAAAAATTTACTTTGTGCAACTCATTGGGTGGAGCAATAAAAGTGGTTGGTTGACTAACTATTACTATAAGAAGAGGTATCAAGATGGCCTAGAAGGGTGGAATCTTAGGGAACAAGGGCATTGGAGGTTTTGGGGCTATTTTTCTAACTTGTATTAAACATTTTTCTACTCTTATTGAACATCATAAGCATTTGGCAAGATTATTCCACCCATGGACTGCATCATGGAGACCACATTATTGTTTAGGGCCCTTAGATAATACGATAGTACATGGTTGGGAGAAGGCTTGACTAAGGTTGGAATCCCAAGTCTTATACAACCTAAAGTTAAAGTTAAGGGTCTCATTTGATAGTGATCAACTATTCTACTAGGGATAGATGGTCACTTTTGGCTTCAAATTATTCACAAAGTTTCTCCCCTAGCTCATCCCAATTATGAATTGAATTAGGTTACAACTCTCTATACCATTGCAATGATTTTCCTTTCAATGAGGTTGCAATAATTCTAATACCTTGATTATCCTCTTTGATATTATGCACTAAATAGATGTTAGCAATATCTTGAATTTTCTCTATAGGTGTGGTAGCATTTTTATCAATGAAATAGGGAATGATTTTCAAAGTTGCTACTAGAATGTCATCCCTACTAGTTAGGACAAGAGGAATCCCTTAATTAAAGGTGACAAAGACTTTATTTCTTGGGACAATCATAGGAAGAGAATCAAATAATATCTTATTTGGTTGGGACAAACCACTAGCAAAGGGTGTATAATGTGTCCTTGTCTAGACTCTTAAATATGGTGAAGGTCACATGTTATATATTTTCCTTATTGATGAAAATAAAGGTAATACAAAAAAGTTGGAACACTTTCCTTTATAGGATGATCTTGTTTTTATTTTTGGAAAAATGATGTAAGGCTCATTAAGCTTGAGCTACTACGCATGCCAGAAAATTTTTATCACTTAAAATTTCACCTTAACTAAACCATGTTCAATATTTCAGAACAACAATGGAAATGACCTTTCAAGTATGCTACCTTGCTCACTTGAGATAAAACCTCCAAACAAGGTTGGTTCCTTTCTAATACTACATGAAACTATTTATCTAACTCAACACATATTAAAGCTACGATCATTTGGAAACATGGATAAAATATCATTTATACCATGTCATACTTATGAGCATTGATGGCTCATCACATCAAGTGTATGAACAAGAAAATCACCCAATAAATCTACCAAAATTGTGGTTTGGTGATGGTGTGTTAGAAAATGGCTCTACAAATAATAATTGAGGTATGGTCAAGCATCACTTTCCTCCTTTGAATCCATTCCAATCTACATTAAGAATGATTTTTTAACACCATTGGATCTAATATTGTATTTGATGGGATTTAAAAATGCATTAATGGATTTCCATCTGAAACGTTGGAAAGTATTTTTTCATTTGATTGGCCGAGTTTTAGACTTGGCATGCCAAGGAGAGAAACTCCAATGAGAAGGGAGAGGTGATCAAGCCCAAAATTCTAAAAGGAAAAAGGTGAAAGGATATTAGGGTCAGAGAGTCAAGTATGGCAAGGAAATGGGGGTTAGTTGGGAAGGTTGGTAAGGAAATTTTGACATGGAATGGTTTCTAGATGTCAAAATAAAAGTTTTGGGTGAGAGTTAACATAGTATTGAAATAAGGAATGGTTGAAATTTTGACCTTGAAAGGACTTCATAGAGGAATTGATAGAGTTTCAAGCTTTTGTGGATGCAAGGGAGAAGCTACTTGGATAAGAGATGATTGAAAATATGAATTTGAAAGACTTGGAAACTTTTTTAGAAGCATTCAATGAATTCATGGGCCTTCAAGGGTTGGCAGAATGGGAAACCAAGTTAAGGGATGGTCAAAAGATGACTCCAATAGACCTAGGAAATTTTTCAGTGCAAGGTATTGATGAATCAACGAATTAGAGAATTAAGGATGAAAAGAAATAGATATAGAAGGATGGGAGGATGAAAGTTTTATGAGTTGATAATGTCAACATGACATCATCACATCAGGACTACTAACATCAAAATGATGTCATTATGGATTTTATGTTAGCATGACATCATCTGGATAAAGTAAGGTGTTAAGAACTAAAGGGTGGATGGGAAGAGGTACAAATATATGGGAAACCCCAAAAGTGTGAAAGGCTAGGAAGAGATCGATACAAGTGATATTGAGGTATCAGCAACCCCAAAAATTTGAAACTTTGACAAAAGCACAAAATTCCAAGGAAAATGCTAGGAATAGATCGGACTTATAATTTTATGGATTTTTGTATTCTTGGACACCTAGGGGACCTACTCAAGATGTCTCAAATTAGTATAAATGATGGTTCAAATTAAGAATTATATGGCAATAAGAAAATCTCCATAAAATTATCATCAATCCTACAATATGATATGCAACTAAGGGCTTATCCCATAAAATATATTATACAAATTGGCAAGTATCTACAAGAGGGAGGACCATCTTGACAAAATATGAGATGGTTATCAAGGATATAGGTCTATTTGTGTGGTGTCCTCTTAGAAAAATTGATGGATAATTCAACAAGGACCAAGGGATATGAACCCTACCCATTCTAGTATTGTTTTGTAATCATTTTCCTACTCTTCTATTTTTCTAATTAACTCCCCTAATACACAAAAAAAGGTGTGATAATTTGACTCCACCAGTTTCACACAAATAAATGAGTATGTAAAAAAAAATCCAAGAGCTACATCATATACTTAGGTATTCTAAGATTTATTCAAAGCATTTTAGTAAAAAATGTAAGCAAGAGATAGGATTTCTTATGGCATTGTGAGAAAGTGTGCACAAGATCTTAAATTTGTTGTGGGAAAAGATCATATTTTGATGGAAGAAATTTTAGATACCACAACTACTCTATGAAGTAATTGATTATATAATCAATGCAAATGCTAGGAACTATTGACTCATCCAAAAGATAAAAATGCAGCAAGATTTGAAACCTACAAGGAGTTCAATCAAAAACAAGAAAAGAAAAGGGTTACAAAACATTTGCCAAAGATAAAAGAAAAGTTACATAAGAAATGGAGGAAATAAAAAGATCCAACCAAAACAGAGGATCCTACCCAGCCAAAATTCAAAAATATCTCAAATTATTTTCTCTCCCTTGAAGTAGTCCCATTACAAGTTCGATGCTTAGATCACCTACAATCAAAATCCCCAAATTTTTAAATTCAATATTATAAAAAAAGAATTCATTAGGAAATGAGGAGTTGGAGATCACCACAAATAACCACAAGGAGAAGATTGAGCACCTCATCACCACAAACATATTAAAAATAACAAAAAGTACTAGAGAGTGAAGCCATAAAATTTCTACTTCAAATGAGCAAATAAAAAGAAAAAAAGAGAATAATCAAAGTCAAAAACATATTATAGAATCAACAATATAAATCGATAGAGAAGAAGAACCAAATCCAAAGAAATCACCCCCAAAGAAATCAAAAGGGTCTTCATAATAAAAAGCTATTGCACTAAGAAAATGGGAAGATACAAAAAATATAGGAGGAAAAACAAACATTAGAAGGAAAAATAAAAATAAATAATAAAGGGAGAGGAGGAACTATAAGATGAAAAAGTGTTATTATAGTCTCTATTCGCACTAGGTATCCTCCTTATCAGTACACAAATGTATCCACTTGTAAAATTATAAAACAAAGTAATCATTGTGAAAGATAATAGATTTCATCCTCAACTCACAAAAAAAAATTGTGAAAATAATTTAAAAAAAATCATAAGGAATTAGCAATAATTTTGGAACAAAAGAGAGAGAGGAAAAGACCAAAATAGAATAAATAATAAAATGGACATTAAACAAGGTTGCAACAAAGTTGTCACTAGAGAAAAAGCTCAAATTGAAATGATTGCAAAAGGAGTTAAGAACTAAACACATAGTAGATACATTATTATCCCAAGAAGAATAAGTAAAAAAAAAAGTAGAAAATATTCTTAATACACAAGTAGCATCTCCAAGTGTCTCAAGGAACACTTCAAATTGAAACATCTCACAAAAGACATAATATAGAGGGTACAAAACCAAGAAGTTGAGATAAAGGAAATTTTAAAATATTAAATTAGGAAGAAACAAATAGAGGAGATAAGAAAAAAATTATGTCACCGCACACACTAGACTGGAAGTAGCTAGAAGAAATATGTACTCCACACAATCATTTTTTCTTGTAATAGCCTACATAAACAAAAACACTAAGAGTGAAGCTTGAAAAAATAGAAAACAAAAGTACACAATCGGTATCAACATATGATGTTCAACAAGATCAACACAATAGCTAACAAGCACTTATTGGCACTTCATAACTAGTATCAGTAGACTCAAGACTAGAAGAAAACACTAAGATCCTAGATACAAAGACTTAGAGAAGTATTCAACGTCTTATTTTCTCATTAAATAGCCCTACTTGAAAAAGCCACTAAAATTGAAACATAAAAACATATACCAGCAATTGAATAAGGAGAGAAAATATTTATTAACATCAATAGATAGATACAGATGCTATAGTAGAGAATCAGTCAATGGGAAAATGTGTACACTCACCTTTAGGAGCTATACAAAAGTGTTCTTCCTTGAATTATAGTAAGCATTCAACAATTTTTCAAAAGAGAACTTTTTACAACTTACAAGGATATAGCTAGAATGTCTTGAAGACAAGATATCATTTCAAAGGGGGTATGATATTAGTAGGATAGAGGTGAAAATATAGCAACACTCACTCACCACAAAGTGATTGTGCTAGCTTCCAACCCAAAACACAAACAAAAGGATACACCTTTTATTTATACTTGGATATAAGCAAATGTGCCACAAAAAAGGAAGGAAAGAGAGATAGATATGAAGAGATGTATAGGAAAGAAGAGAGAAGATATGGAAGAGAAGAAAAGATAAAGAAATGTGAATGAATGTATGACATATATGTATAAGAATAAATCGTATATCTAAATGTATCTCATGTTGTATATATCAATATAAGTTAGTATAAGTATTGAGACTATCTTGTATTGTGTTATAATGATTTTATAGCTAGTAATTAATTCTTTTCAACATGTGTACATGTCTTTCTTACTGCATCCTTCTAGAATCCATTGAAATATCTTTAACTCTCTTTTTATCCTTAAAATTGGGGTATTTATACAACTTCCCATGTATCGAAGCACAAAAATTTCATTTACCCCCATACTTGTCAGCAATTGTGTTCCCTCTCATTGAATTTACTATTAGTATTGTAAGAACTTATGAAAAGCAATAACATGATCAAGAGACCAAACATAGCACAAAAGAGAGAGACAAGATGAGAGAATATGATGATTGTATTCTCAATATGCATGAAGATGCTCTATTACAAGCATGTACAAGGCTTGCTTATAAAGGAAAGCTAGGACACAATGAAGGGCCATGAATGAGACAAGTGTCCCAATCATGTGTAGGGTAGGTAGAAAGAAATATTAGATAATTCCATGAAAGGTGGATCACCCACCTAAAGTGGAATTATCATGCCACGAAAAGTGGAGATAAAAAGGTGATAACTAGATCACACCACAAAGAGTGGAATTTCTCCTACACACACTTCCCTAAGTGTCCAACTCATATCTCTCAATGTATACACAAACCTAGATGCAAGATGCAAATAACTAGGTGTCACAAGTGCAACCTATAATGATATGCATTCCCTAAGTAAGCTTAAGTAAAGTGTAACAAGTAAAATACTTATTTACACCAACACCCCCCCTTAAGTGCAACTAATGGAATGAATACTCAAGCTAACCATGTAAGATAAGATGCAAGATGGGTCCTGACAATTGAGCCATGTTAGGTACCCATGTACAAGTGCAATGCAATCTCTCACAAGTGGAGTAAATATAGAAAAACCCAGTGGGAAAAAACTACCCCCCAAAAGAGAGATGAAATACAAAAGCCTATGAACAGAACATGAGAAGGACAAAACCCCATGTGAGGAAAAAGTACCCCCATGAAAGAGAAGAAGAAGAGAGACAAGGTAGCCCCCCCTCAATGTACAATGTTTACCCATGGAAGATGCTTGAGAAGGAATGAAGAAGCTGCTCCAAAAGCGTCGAACAATGTTCCTCCCCTTAGGAAGAAACAATACCAAAGGTGCATGAATGAAGTCTCCCCAATCCACAAGGGAAGAAGGAAAAACCTTCAAAATATAAGGAATCTTTGAAATCTGCTCAAAATTCCCTGTGTTGATGTTGAAAGATTCCTTTTCCAAACCATGTGAAGCTGCAATGGCAAGTGCAAAAGTCACAATGTAGTCACTTCCTAGAACCTATGAGAACCCCTTTGCAACAACACTCTCATCCGCTGAAAAAGATAACTCAAGATCTAGCAAGGATGAAGGTAGAACATACTTCAAAGACGCAAGTGTCTCCTCAAGAGAGAAAGTGGCCTCCTCCAACTGTTGTACATATGCATCCACAATCACATCAACCTCGAAAGACTGATCATGTAGAGGAGGGTCAGAGTGTTCCCTCGCAACAACTGAAGAAGAATCACCTTCATCAAAGATAAGATGTAAGTCATCAAATGTGTCTCCCAAATCTGCAATGTAGGACTCCACAAACAAGTTGCCAATGTCTATCAAGTAGTCATCCCATGAACCTGCTACTGGAAGACAAGGTATGCACTGTTGCACTGAATCACAAGGAACTGAAACTGTCAGAACACAAGTATCATCAGGTACATCAATCAATGTAGGAGATGGAATATCACCAATAGGCTCAAGAACCTTAGGAGTAGTAAGCACTCCAAGATTCAAGTAACCATACTCATTCTCCTCAATTGTGTCCATACTAGGGTGAACTGAATCATCAATAGGACAAAAATATGAGAACGTGTAGAACTGAGAACGATGATCAACCTCCCCAACTGCAACAAGAGCCTTGCTATGCAAATCCCGAACAATGACAGAATCTGTTGTGAACTCTACACTCTTTCTTGTACCACTATGTGTAATCTGATAGATGGAAAGAATGTTCCTTGACAAAGTAGGCACACATAGAACATCATTAAATGCTCCACAATCAATGCCAATAGACCCCTTCCCACAAACTGCCAAAGAAGTGTTGTTGGCCATCAAAATGGGTGGTGATGAACAAGAATCAAATGAAGAGAACATATCCTTGGTAGAAGTCATATGTTGTGAAGCTCCTGAATCAAGGATCCACCTATCTGAATTGGAATTTGCAACTACAAGAAATGCTTGCCCCTTACGTTTCTCATGTTGAGATGATGTAGAAGAAGGAGATGAGCTTGATATTGTTGCCATGTGAGTTGTTCATTTTCCCTTAGAAGTAGAAGTGGAAGGATATGAGTCCTTCTCTTGATATGCAACTGGCAAGTTCATGTTGTTCTTCTTAAGGATGTTCTTCAACTCATCAATTTACTTAACATGACAATGATGCTCCTCTTGCTTGAATAGTTGTACTTCTTTGATGAAGCTGATGATGAGCCTTGTTGTTGAGGAGTGGATTGTTTGTTCTCTCCATGTGGCTTTGGTGAAGATTGATTTTGGTCTTTCCCTTTGCCTTTCTTGTTGTTTCCATGATTGATCACCAATGCTCTTGAAGTTGAAGACTTGATAATTCCCATTTTCATCAACTTATTTTTCTCAAGAATCAAAAGATCTATGAGAGACTCAAAATATGGTGATTTGAAGTTGCTTATTGTCAATCTTTGAGTCTGAAAACTTGAAACAAAGGTTGCATACTTAGCTAAAAGCTTGTCCAACAAGTTGAAGACCAATTGATCATCCTCTTTCTCAATACCACAATCCTTTGGTTGTGCTCTTAGCTCATTTTCCTTAGTGACATAATCTTGAATGGTATCAAAATCCTTGGGATCAAGGCTTGGGAGATCATGTTCAAGCTTGTACCCCTTAACCTTCTCAACCTTTCCATACAAAGTAGCAAGCTTATCCTAAGCTTCCTTGGTTGTAGTACATTTATCAACATGGAAAATGAGATCATCTGAAATGAACTTTCTTAGTGTACCCAATGCCATAGAAGTTTTAGTGAGCCAATCCATATATGCAGTTGGATATGCCTTAGGATCCAAAGGTGCAGTTATGGTTTTGTTAGCTCTCAAGAATGCAGGTTGAATGCCTCAAGAGGCTGCCAATCTCTTGATACACTTTAGGGTAACAGACAAGGCCAAGAAAACTCAACCTTCTACTCTTTAGGTGCTGCTAGACCCAGGTGGGTGTACCTTTTGAATTGAGTAGACTTATCTTATGATTATCCCTCTGAAATTCTTTGTCCACAATGGTAGATGACAATGAACAAAATGAAATCAAACTTGATAGCAATCTTCAGATCTAAATCCTCAAATACTTAATTAACAGATATAAAGAAACTGAGTGAATTCAAATAATGAAATTGCAGAGACCAATGCCTTATGGGGTATGTGGAGTCAAATGAAGCAGAAGTGGGCAACTTATTCTGGCAGAAAATCAAATTGCAGGCATATGATCTGTTCATAACTTGTATAAACAATGCAAGACTATGACCACTGAGCTCTTCTTTAATAATCCAGATGAATCTACCTGATTATTGTGATCAACGAAAAGGATTTAATCTCTACTTGAGAGAACCAGTCAATTAATCACACAAATACAACAAATGTGCATTGATAAACCGAAAGTAAACTTGTTACATCAATTTAAACAACCAGAAAGAATCAACTTGGAGACAGCTTCAGCAATACTTTTCAATAAGTTCAACATACAATTGACACCAGAAATAACCTGCCACACCAGCTGATTTTTATTGAATTTGCCATTTGAAAACATGCAACATAGTCTCCAGAATGAGAACTTTATTCTATTGTGCCCATTCCTAATCTATTGTATCTATCTATAATCTGATGATGTTTCAATTACAATTGGGGTGCATATTTATACACCAGCATTCAAGAAAATAAATCAAATTGGAAATCTATGTCGGCCACCGTAGAATTCAGGCAAAAACCAAGTCAGCCTACAACGGTTAAAATTCCATATGTCGGCCCACAGCATTTGAATTTTTATTTTTATTCACCAGTGAACAGTTGGCGAGACATCTGTATCATCATGCCAAAGGAAATTCATTTGTTACATCCTCGTGCACTTGTATTTTTCTTTTTCCAAGACTGTAGACCGTCGGGGAGATGTCACATAGATTTGATTATGTTTTTCCAATACATACTTTTCCTTACGTGCTTTCTTGTCACTGAGACATACAAATATCTCTCACCGAATAGTAATTTTCATTTGATTTATTGTCGCTATAGCTTCAAAACATTGGGGAGACCCAATACTGATTACTTTATCTCTCACTAAAGGTTCTCATATAACTTCATGTCGTTGTGACCACCCAATTGTCCTGCCGACAAAGATCCTCATGTTTTCCATCAGCGACATCGAAGGTCACTCGCCGAGACCTTACGGTGATCGCCCCAACCTATACCGATAGTCCTTTGCTCATACATGTGTTGCTGTGACACTGTGCCGAAAGCACCCCGTCTGGCCGATGTCATTCAGCAAGATGCCACAAACCTTATGCCGACAGAGTGACCTCCACATTCCATTCGATGAGACCCCGCTGCACTCGTGAAGACTTACACCGAAACAATATGTTGGGCCAAAGTGAGCCTAATGCACAAGTCGGTAAGACAAGCAAGGCTCGCTGAGACATGATGCTGATAACCCATAGCCTTTGTCGAAAAGAAACCCATATGTGAAGTCGGCGAGACACATTGAATTCGCCAAGACCTCTCACCGCAAATCTTAACATATGCCGAAAGAAACCACCACTGTCACCGAAACAATAGAGACGTCCTGCCGAATGAAGAATACAGAAGACCTGTGATCGCCATGACATTAGATGAGTCTTGCTGATAGGAAAAACAGACTCATTCAAGCAGAAAACACAACATGGGTCGGGGAGACAGTCATGGACCTATGCCGATAGGAACCAGAATGCACAAAATGCAAGGCCCAATCGTACATATATGCAACATGGTAAAATATGGGCAGAAAGTATTCAAGAAGGCACTTATTTGGAAAATTATGAATGAAATCAAATGTAAAAACATTAGATTTTTACATTTCTAACAGTGGCTCTGTTTGGGGATGAATGAGAGTAAGATCATTGCAAGGATCCAGAATCTTTGGGCAAGCAGACTAGACGTAAAATGGGCAAAATGAAAATGGGCAAGAAGCAGATGGAAAGGATGCAAAATGAATGCAAGGCGGAGGTGAACCAAAACCCCTAAACTACTGTGCATGGAAAAGAATTTTAAAAAGGATAAGCAAGAGTTGTCCATGCACTGGAAACCCTTAGTCCTCTGTGTTTTAACTTCACCTGTTCTGAGCTCAAACCATACTTTTCCCCTATCAAATACCTAATTTTCTCTTGAGTTCATCAGATTCTTCTTAAAGCCACAAATGTGATCTTCCTTGTCACTGAAATTTTTTAAAGAATCACTATGCTCAGCCTGGCCCAAAATCCATACACCATTCTATAATTTATATTCTTCATCATCAGACAAATCTCTGCCAATATACAAAATGCATACATATTTAATGCAAAATTTTGTATTATCTCTCTCATTGTTATGTATTATGAAACACTCTCCCAACTGTATAAAAATTTCACAATCAAAGTGCTTCTCTTGAAAAACAAAAAACTTTGTCATATCACTGTTGTTTGAGGATAACAAGTCAGAAACATTTTGCACCTCTTCAGTATCTCTATTTGGAGACAATACTGGATCATGACTCATATCCTCCATATCATGCATATGTGAACCAATAAAATTTGGACTTCTATCATCCTTGGTATGTAAAAAAATGTCTTCTTTACATGAATTAGAAATTTCAAAATCACATACCTTATCCCGAATGGAAGAAAACTTCTGATCAATACCAAAAGTATCACCATCATTCCAAGAAATACACAAGGAGTCATAAGAATATTTACATAAAGATTTTTTACTATCAAAACAAATGTAAACTGGAGACAAAACTTCAAGATCATCTTCATGTGCACATCCCTAGTATTCAGAAGTAAACAAATCTGCAATCTGTTCACTGACAAGTGAACAAGTCTAAACATTTTCATCACTGCAATTATACTCCTCACTTTTGTCATCATCAAACAAAAATCCAATACCATCAGAGAATGGGAAATTAGAAACATCATCAGCGCAGTCATTTATTCCATCATTTTGCTTGTCTGAAATTATTTCCTCCCTTTCATAAAGTGAATTTGAAAATATCTAAAACTTACTCATTACAATACACACCTTGGAAAAAAATCATCTGATCTTCATTTAACTCTTCATCATACGAGTTTGAAAAAATTTGGAAATCACTTTGAAATGTACAAACCTCATCATGATCAAATGTATCTTCATAACTTTCAACTACAGCCAAAGGTATTGTATACTTACTATCTAATGAATCAACATCTCCCACTGCCTCTTCATCCAGATCCTCATAAGAAGTAAAAGAATCCCTTGACTGCAGATCAAAATCCTCAGGTTCATCATCAGAATCAAAATATTCACTGGATTCCTCACAACATGCACTGTTTTCCATGTCACGATCAGTTGTGCAAGAGAGATGTCTTGCACCTTCATCCTCCTCAACATGGTGAAAATTATTTAAAGCCAGATAGACTGTGTGATCTTCTCCATTGTTTCCCATCAGCATTCCCTCTTCTTGAATTCTTTGGGCAACAACACAATAATCTGGGGAATGTGGCTTATCAAAAAAATCACAAAATTAATTGTTACTTACCATGTAGGTTCCCCCTATCAATGGATCAGGAGCTTCCTTGTTTCCAGGCCTAGCTATTATAGGTTTGATGTTCTTCCAGACTGTATTATAAGGCATGTCATGCAACCTCGGCCTTTCATTCTTGTATGCGTTGCTTTGCTGAGAAACCCTAGGAATGTCTCTTTTACTGATTATCCCAGCAACCTTCCTATTGTTTTCAATTGTTTGTGCCATCTTCTGTGCTTCAGCCAAATCTATTGGGAATTTATTTCTTAGCTCATACCCCGTTTTAGGATCAAAAGCATTCAAATAAATACTCAGTGCTACAAAATCTAGTAGCTTTGATCCAAGAGGTATTTTATTTTGCAACTTATTGAACCTCTGATTAAAATCATAAATTATGTCATTTCGATCTTTCTAAATCTATATTAATTCATGAAGAGTAGCATCAGGTGCACTTGGATTCCCAAATTTCTCAAGGAATCGATCCTAAAATCCTTGGAGAGAATCAATAGAGACCGCTAGTAAGCTATTGAACCAATCCCTAGCATCTTCAATAAGTGATATCATGAATAGCCTCATGTGTAAATCTTCATATGGCACACCCAAATCTTGGATGAAAGCATTGAAACTTCTTAAATGCTCTTCAGCAGTGATTGCATCACTCCCTGTAAACTTTGGAACAATACCTCTCCAACTGCCATCCATTGGATAAGGGGATAATTGAATCCCTGACAGATCAAACTGTCTGATCATTGTTGTCTGCTGATGAGGAGGGGCACTAGGTGGGTACTGATGCTAGTACATTGGACCATAGTGTTGTGCATGATGATATGGCATATACTACTGACCATGAGGAGCTCCAACATGACCTCCCCAGAACTGAGATCTTTGTTCATTCATGTTTGAACAGCTGCAAAATATTCTTTCAGAGTCGCCACCCACTTTTCCAAAAGTAGGAAAATCATTATTTATGATCTTTTCCCAGTGGAATCACCTTTTTTGAAACTTCTCAACATATTTCTTTCTCTTCACTGACTCTATATAATGGTCTTCAACCAAATTTTCTGATGTAATCCCCAGCAGAGTCGCCAATTTGTTACCTCTCAAAAACGCAGGCTGAATGCCTCAAGAGGCTGCCAATCTCTTGATACGCTTTAGGGTAACAGACAAGGCCAAGAAAACTCAACCTTCTACTCTTTAGGTGCTGCTAGACCCAAGTGGGTGTACCTTTTGAATTGAGCAGACTTATCTTATCATTATCCCTCTGAAATGCTTTGTCCACAATGGCAGATGATAGTGAACAAAATGAAATCAAACTTGATAGCAATCTTCATATCTAAATCCTCAAATACTTAATTAAAAAATATAAAGAAACTGAGTGAATTCAAATAATGAAATTGCAGAGACCAGTGCCTTATTGGGTATGCGGAGTCAAATGAAGCAGAAGTGGGCAACTTATTCTGGCAGAAAATCAAATTGCAGGCATATGATCTGTTCATAACTTGTATAAACAATGCAAGACTATGACCACTGAGCTCTTCTTTAATAATCCAGATGAATCTACCTGATTATTGTGATCAACGAAAAGGATTTAATCTCTACTTGAGAGAACCAGTCAATTAATCACACAAATACAACAAATGTGCATTGATAAACCGAAAGTAAACTTGTTACATCAATTTAAACAACCAGAAAGAATCAACTTGGAGACAGCTTCAGCAATACTTTTCAATAAGTTCAACATACAATTGACACCAGAAATAACCTACCACACCAGCTGATTTTTATTGAATTTGCCATTTGAAAACATGCAACATAGTCTCCAAAATGAGAACTTTATTCTAATGTGCCCATTCCTAATCTACTGTATCTATCTATAATTTGATGATGTTTCAATTACAATCGGGGTGCATATTTATACACCAGCATTCAGGAAAATAAATCAAATTGGAAATCCATGTCGGCCACCGTAGAATTCGGGCAAAAACCAAGTCGGCCTACAACGGTTAAAATTCCATATGTCGGCCCACAACATTCGAATTTTTATTTTTATTCGCTAGTGAACAGTCGGCGAGACATCCGTATCGTCATGCTGAAGGAAATTCATTCGTTACATCCCTGTGCACTTGTATTTTGCTTTCACCAAGATTGTAGACCGTCGGGGAGATGTCACGCAGATTTGATTATGTTTTTCTGATACATACTTTTCCTTACGTGATTTCTTGTCGCTGAGACATACGGATATCTCTCGCCGAATAGTACTTTTCATTTGATTTACTATCACTATAGCTTCAAAACATCGGGGAGACCCAATACCAATTACTTTATCTCTCACTGAAGGTCCTCATATAACTTCATGTCATTGTGACCACCCAATTGTCCTGCCGACAAAGATCCTCATGTTTTCCATCGGTGAGACCGAAGGTCACTCACCGAGACCTTACGACGATCGCCCCAACCTATACCGATAGTCCTTTGCTCATACATGTGTCGCTATGACACTGCGCCGAAAGCACCCCGTCTGGCCGATGTCATTCGACGAGATGCCACAAACCTTATGCCGACAGAGTGACCTCCGCATTCCATTCGATGAGACCCTGCTGCACTCGTCAAGACTTACATCAAAACAATATGTTGGGCCGAAGTGAGCCCAATGCATAAGTCGGTAAGACAAGCAAGGCTCACCGAGACATGATGTCGATAACCCATAGCCTTTGTCGAAAAGAAACCCATATGTGAAGTCAGCGAGACACATTGAATTCGCCAAGACCTCCCGCCGCAGATCTTAACATATGCTGAAAGAAACCACCACTGTCGCCAAAACAATAGAGATGTCCTACAGAATGAAGAATGCAGAAGACCTGTGATCACCGTGACATCAGATGAGTCTTGCCGATAGGCAACATAGACTCATTCAAGCAGAAAATGCAGCATGGGTCGGGGAGACAGTCATGGACCTACGCCAATAGGAACCAGAATGCACAAAATGCAAGGCCCAATGGAACATATGATGCAACATGGTAAAATATGGGCAGAAAGTGTTCAAGAAGGCACTTATTTGGAAAATTATGAATGAAATCAAATGTAAAAACATCATATTTTTACAGTTCTAACAGGTTCCATCAATATAGTAAATTAGACCTTTTTCCATTAGTTTACTCCATGCACATACTTTCCATGTAGCATAATTATGTGCAGTTAAGAGTGGAACTTTAGATGAACCCATGATGGAATGTAAGAGCACAAGAGAGAAAATAGGTACAATCACAAAAGAGACAACCCCCAAATTCACTCAATCAAAGTACCCCCCCCAAATAGATGATTTTGACACTTTATAATGTAGTGTGTGTACAATAGGCCACTTGCAACTTGGCTAAGTGGGCTTATGATTTATGATTTACAACTTGCCACAAATAGGCTGAGAACAAACTAGAACAAATAAGCAAAGACCTAAATTCAGATCTATGCAATACAAATACAAAATAGGCCAAAAAAGACCATATGTTGAAAGTAAAAATCCACTCAATATCAATTTTCTAAAAAAAATCAAAAATATTTTGACGAATTTTTTTTTTGCCAAAAAATATTACAAAAACTGGAAATTTTCTGAATATTTTTTTTCAAAACTACAGAAAAAAATTAGAAAATTGAAAAAATACCCAAATAGGTGAATTTTTTCAATCTAGGGCTCCCGATATCATATTTTGACGAAACGAAAGGCTATCTTGATTGAAAACAGCCTTCTAAATCCAAATTTGAGGTCAAATCTGGTCTAGCACACACCAAAAAAAAATTTCTTCTCAGATTTTCCTCTTGACCACCTTCACACGAACTAAGATCTCCCAACAATGGCTATGCAAAGGACCTCCAACTGCTCTGATACCATGTAAGAACTTATGAAAATAAATAACATGATCAAGAGACTAAACATAGCACAAAAGAGAGAGACACGATGAGAGAATATTATGATTGTATTCTCAATATGCATGAAGATGCTCTATTACAAGCATGTACAAGGCTTGCTTATAAAGGAAAGCTAGGAAACAATGAAGGGCCATGAATGAGACAAATGTCTCAATCGTGTAGGGTAGGTAGAAATAAATATTAGATAATTCCATGAAAGGTGGATCACCCACCTAAAGTGGAATTATCATGCCACAAAAAGTGGAGATAAAAAGGTGATAACTAGATCACACCACAAAGAGTGGAATTTCTCCTACACACACTTCCCTAAGTGTCCAACTCATATCTCTCAATGTATGCACAAACCTAGATGCAAGATGCAAATAACTAGGTGTCACAAGTGCAACCTATAATGATATGCATTCCCTAAGTAAGCTTAAGTAAAGTGTAATAAGTAAAATACTTATTTACACCAACAAGTATCAACATAGATCTTCTTAATTGCTCATGCAAATTTTCATTAATCCCCACATGTAATTATTTTTCCTTCATTGTATTCCTACATTGGTCTTACTTTTGCAGATCCCATAGCTCATGTTAATTGTCAACTACAAGAAATTGTAAATATTACTTTGCATTAGCTACATCATACCATTGATAAACCTATAGATTTTTGGACCCCACATGCATGCACACATAACTAGCATGTTTCCTATTTGCTTTTGCCTCCCATAGTTCTACAAAACTTATTTAATATAGGTGTGTAAACTTTCAACACATTTCTAAAAATTGAATTTTTCTAGTTTACTCCCACACTCTACAAAGTAGTTAAGCTACTTTTTGACTTGATTTTATAACTTACCCTTTCCTAATCCCACACCTTAACAAGGATTCATATATGACATACCTAGATATAAATAAATTATAATTTCAAGGGTTTAATCCTCCTAAGATCATATCCACACTTGGTGAGACATTTAATACAAATTTGGGTCATGTCTACATGATTGATTTATTGAGAAGAATGTCTATACAAGATAGAAGAGCCCAAGTCAAGTGTATTGCAAACAATGGAATCATCTAAGCCAATATATTCCCAATATCAATTCAATCTCTTGACATGATTATAATATGTGCTAGATACTACTATTCACAAACTACAAAAAATATTGGATTAGCAAATGATATATCCTTGAATATTATTCCTTAAAGTATAGAAGAGAAGAGACTTTTCAACTCCCACATCAACCTAAGTATAGGGCAATAATCTTCCCCTCTACAACTAATTTTTTAATAAGTACCCTAATTTTTTCTCTAAAATTTTAAATAAGAGTTGGTTGACCAGGCCAAGAATTTTTGCTTCGAGATTACCCAAAGTTCTACACTCAAGTCACATTCAGCCATAAATAAATGATTTGATCACATTGTTGAGAAGTATCATGTGTAATTAAAATGCTAAAGAATTATATATGTTGATGTTTATAGTTATCTCTATTATTTTGAAAAACAAGGTTAGAATTGATTGGTTTGCATTCATTAGTGACAATTTTCATAAAAACCTATCTAAAATGCAAGAGAGAAAAAGATTTTACATGACCTCTTAATTTACTTCCTGGAAAGGAGGGTGATTTTCCTCAAGTTAAATAGAGGATTAGTTACTCGTAAGACAAAAGAAAGATTATGAGCATTAACCTCGATGGGAAATCTCAAAAAATTAAAAGAATTTAAAAAGATTTAAAGGCATGCTTTTGTGTTTTATTTAATTATATTAATGGAAAACAACCTAAATAAAATCATACCTCTTGAAACTATTGTAGTCATTGCTAAGTGGGGGAAATGGCTAATCGAAACTTTTCTTTCATATACATTAGAGTAGGAGGTTTTTTACACTCACCTTACAAATTATCTAAATATGTGTGATAATTCGGTCTTACTTCAACCTACTAGACAACTTTACAAGGTGCATAAATTCCTATCCAAAAAAACACAAGTGAAGAGTGAAATTCCTATCACTATCAGTGCATATTCTTGCACCTCTCCACCTCATGCAAGAAATTATGAAATTGAAATACCAAAAGTGAATTTGTATCTTTGTCATAAAAAGATGGGGTTGACCCTAAGGGGTTAATAAATAAATATTTAGTATCATTGTTAAAACAACCACCTAATATAGAATATTTTTGGGTCAAATGTGATGATGAACACAGTGTCTAAAAGAGAAACTCTTTTTGGATCACTACTTTCCAAATCAAAAGCATTTGAATAATAAAGGTTTCTAAAAAAAACTTAGATGATGAAAATGTATTTGATCCAATTAATAATAAAAGATTAATCTTGAATTTTCCTATTCATAAATCAATTATTCAATTGAAGAAAATTCCTCCATTTCATATAGAAGTAAAGATATCATTAATGGGATTTTGACATGGTTCAACAATAAAACTAAATATCCAAATTTTGGAAAAAGGAGAATAATGCTATGAAGCCCACACCTAAGTAGAAGAAGAATGCATCAACTCAAATATCAACACAAGGAACTCCTTTTCCAATTTTCAAATTTTGAATCTTGAACAAGAACAATCAAAGGAAAATAAACCACTACAAAGACATAAATATCCAAAAATTATCTTTGAAGAGGGTGTAATGTCATAAAATTGCACCCCTTGCAATTTCACATGCATTCTTGCATTCGCTTTAGTGTCCACTCCCTTAGCATTTGTGTAGGCTCATTTTAGCCCTTGCATCAGCCTTTTTCCCATCTCAAGATGCTTCGGACCCCTTTTTAGCAACTCCCCTTGCGTGTTAGCCTTGCATTGAACCTTGTGATTTTCCCGTTCTCGTCATTTTGTAGTGTGATGTGTTTGGACACTAGCACGCCGCGCAAACATTTGCATGTTGTGCTAGCGTCCTGTGACATTTCAACGTTCAAATGGTCACTCTGAGCATGTTTTCCACTTGTCAAATCCTTTTGTCAATGGTAACGACCCGAAACTCCTTGTAACGGCTCGAGAAGCTTCTTTTCCTTTTTGTCCACCCTTTAAATGAGATCTTTCCAATTCTATTACCTCTTGGAAGTTCTTTTGGATCTCTCTAGCTTTGGCTCTAGCCTTTTCCTCTTCTCTTTTTCTTGTTATCTTGCTTGTATATCTCTTTATAACTTGCTACAGGAACATTCTCAAGCTCTTACACTCTTTGCAACACTCTTAGCTCTTGCAACTATCTTTGTCTCCCTCCTTGGCTTCCTCAAGCTTTGCAAGTGATACCTATCTTGTGCCTTGCATCCTTGAGCATCTTGGGATTTCTCACATCCCCTATCAATTGCCTCTCTATGTCATGATACAGGTTCTCCTCCTTGAGTGGGGATTGCTTTTATCACTTCATATTTACTTACTTTGTTCACTTTCTCTATCTATTTGGCTATATGTGGAGGTGGGAACACCAAAACGGAGGTTTGACTGCTTGGAAAACCCCTATACATCCCCAACATTTTCTCTCAATCTTATATATGTAGGTATTGAAGATATTTCCTTGTTGGAGGATTCATTACTTGGGTTGTTGTGACTAGTTTCTATCTCTTATTCTCTTACCTTATCATTTGTACTTCACTTTATTTTAGTTTTGTTACATTTTATTACCTTCCCACATTCTAGAAGTTTTTAGTAATTAGATTGTTAGTAGTCACTTTGTTGTTTTTTGTGATATTATTTGTTCCCGGTCCATACGAGATACCAGTGTGCCTCTAGCGCATCGCGCTATCATCCTTGTTTTGTACTGTCGTCCTCTAGCCGAGAATTTACCAGTTTTTCAAGAAAACCTTTGTGGCTTGCTCTTTCTAATTCTAAAATTATTGCTCTATTCCTTGAGGTAGTTTAGGTTAATTCACCCCTTGGGATTCTCTTGAGAATAAAGCGACTCATGAGTAGTGAATCCCCCTTCTCTACATTTTGGTGCACCCGACGTGAACACCCCTTTATAAAAAAAAGAGGAGGACAAATCAAATATTTATCCTTCCCCAAAAAATAATTCGGGGCACTACCTCGAACCCCATTCCATGTCATCAATAGTGATATATGCAGGCCTTCAGTAGGCTTGTCTATATCTCTATTTAAAAATATACTTTCTATCTTTCTTACTTCTATCCCTCTCCATATTTTTTAAGAAGCTTCAAAAATTTCTCTTATAAGCGTGTGAAAGTGAGTTCTTCTCTCCTTTCTTATTATTCTTTGTTGATCCCTCTCCTGAAATTCCTTGTAAGGATATTTTGATGCAAGAGGATGAAATCATTGATACTTTTCTTAATGTTACTCTACCTTCTCTTCATTCCAATGCACTCTCTTCTAGAGATGGTGCATTAGTGAGTGATGAATCTCCTCTTCATTCCAATTCACTCTCTTTTGGAGATGATGCATTAGTGAATGATGAAGTTCCTCTCACATCTAATCCTCAAGGGATAGATGCTAAGAATATTTCTTCAAATGATTCCTCTATAAGTTGTGAGGAATCCATAAATATAATCTATGTCTTTTTTTCCCCTCAAAGGACTAGGAAACCCATCATTTATCTGACTCTGTCTAGTCCTTCTCCTAAAAGGATTTTCTTTATTAATGGTGTTCCATTTGATAGTGATTCTCCTAATATTTCTAAGGATCCCTCTCATAGAGTGGTATCCCATACTTATAATACTAGAAAGAATAAATTAAATTTTAATCAACCTACTTCTTTGCCACCTTCTCAACCAAGTCTTCCTTTAGCACCTAAACCTACAACTAAATCACCTAGTGATTATGATCTTGTCGAGCAACTCTGCATTACTCTAGCAAAGATCTCACTATGGGAATTGCTTCAATCTGTACTAGTTTATAAAGGTATGCTTCAAGAAGCCTTGCAAAATTTCCTCTTTCCTGCCTCTACTAGGCTAACAAATGTAAATGTGTTGATGGCTCATATTCGAGTGGACTCGTCAAATATCACATTCTATTTGCAAGAAATTTTTCCCTCGGATATGCATAAGCAAGCGAACCCTCTAATAATTATAGTCAACATTAATGGAATCGGCATTAGAAGCACTCTCATTGATGTCAATTCAGTGCTCAATGTATGTAGCATTGATTTATTGAATAAAACTAAAATTGATTAATCTTCTCTTAATGCTTCTTCTATTGTCATTTGTGGGTTCGATAATGTTGGTTGACAATCCCTAGGCATGATAGTCTTTCCTTTGAGATTGGGACCCATTACTGTACCCATTCTCATATATGTTATGTCAGAAAAATTGCCATATAATCTTCTCCTTGGTAGACCATGGATTCACACTATGAGTGCAGTCCCATCTACCTTGCATAAATCTATTAAGTTCATTTGCAATAATTGAGTATTCATAGTTAGGGCTGACCTTGAGGCTATGCACTTATGTGTGATGGCAACTATTGGTCAGGATTCAGTTGTGCCTACTATTATCCCTTCAGTTTCTTCTGATGTGTTGATGTCTACTCATGTGGTACCTATTACATAGGATACTCTTGAGATAGATGTCCCTAAAGAAGATCCTTTTGAAGAAATAAATCTTAAGTCTACTCCTTCTACCTCTTCTCAAGAGAATGCTTGTCTTGCTGATGATTGGGGTTCTCTAGACTTTACATAATCCTTCATTGGAGAATATAAAGTCAACTCAATCCACGTAAACCTTCCAATAACATCTTCCAAACCCACTATCAAAGATGGTTATTCTTTTGTATCACGGGATAATGTGAGCAATAGTTGTAATTTCCTTAATGTTGATCCTCCTCCTTCTGAGGAAGATGATCACACTTCTATTAAAGAGGTTCATGTTGGCAGTCTTGTCAAGAAGGCTAATGGTGATCCCATAGAGGAGTATAATGCCCATTGTTGGAACAATGCTCTCTATGAATATCCTCAATATTTGCAAACATGATATGGCCTTAGATAAAAACTTGAATCTAAGTATGGCTATGGGAATAAAGGTTGTGGGTGTAATGAACAAGGAATTCATGTCCCTATAGAATGTACACCTTGTAAGCGTAATTTTGGGCTTGGTTACTCGAATGAACAATCTATATGGAAACCATGGTCGAATGATGGCATGATTTTTGCTCAACCTCATTCTCGTGGATTGATTCATCCTACATTGTCTTATATCTTCATGTCTTCTTCTTGTGAGTAGTCAAGTCTTTCTCCACAACAGAAAAGGTTGCTTCCTGCTCCTCATCCTCTATCTGAGCAAGAGCGTATCTTGTTGAGGCTTCTCAAATCCCACTTGATTACTCTTCCTTCTCTTACCCATAAGAAATTCCATAAACACAATAGAGAAAAAACATTCTTTTTGTGCAAACCATCGAGTTCCTAGCCATTCCACTAGTGAATGTAAGACCTTGAAGGATAAAATAAAACTTCATGATTTCGATGTCATCACTCATTTGCCTCTTCTTCAAATGACAAGTGATATCAAGGTCTACCTCTATCCTATATGTTCTAAGTATCTTGCATGGTTCTCCTCCTCTGTATGTTGGGGGAAGTGATAATTTTTTTTGGAGATGTGTAATCCCCTTAAAGGACCCCCCTCTTCTCTATGTCTTTCAATTGAAGTGTCCCTTGAATGGACTCCTTTTTTATTTTGAAGGGTTCCTAAGGGCCCCCTTTGAAATCTTTTCTCTCGAATAAATTTATTGATGTCTAGCTTGGGGGAAGCTTGACTAGACCTACCTTTTCTATGACCGTCTTGCAATGTAGCTTGCAGTAGACATAGGTTCTTCGAATTAGTACTTCTCTATAGGACCGAGAACCTGTAGAGATCCTTTGCATCAAGCTTTCCTAACATATTTAGTCTATGGATTAACATGTTGCTTTGCAAGTGCACCTGTGAAGCTACTTTTCAATAAACCTTGCAGGACCAAGCACCTATAAGGACTAATCAAACTCTGCAGAGCCTTTCACATTGGGCTTCCCTCAGGAGAGAGTACCTAGGGTGCCCTCTTTGCAAGTCCGAGGACCTGTAAAGTGCTTGCATCCTGTAGGATCCTTTTTTTCAACTCTATAGGACAGAGTACCTATGGAGCCATCTCTCTTGGAATTTTCATTCCTTTCTAGCTTATTAATTCTCTTCTCTTCCCAAATTATGTATAACGAATTGAAGAATTGCATCTTCGTCATCCTGAGTATATACTTCTTTCTCTCTTTGAAATTGATTACTTCCTTGACTTTTGGGTGCATTATTCTCTTGAAGCAATCAATCTTTACATTATTCTCTCCATTTAAGAATTCTTCTATGTGTTATTTCTTAATTTGGGGATGACGCATAGTACTGAGACAACCTTTTACATCAAGGTCTCTTTTACTTTTCTAACTCAAGTATTGTTAGTTTATTATGTACCTTTGTGTGTGTGTTATTCATGTATATGTTCTAACCCCTTAGTGTAATGGATTTTTATGTTCTAACATTGTTGTCTTGTTCAAGTCTTTCTTTCCTAATGTGCTTTTTTGTAGGTCTTCAGCCTGGGGGAATTTTTTTGTGGTTCAACGAGTCGTTTTCTTCCTCTAGAGTATCCTTTTTGCATCATGATGTTGTTTATGTTTAGTATATTTCCTTTAGCATGCATATTAGTGTAGATTCAGATGCCCACTAAAGTGGGGGAAAAATTCAATGTCGTAAAATTGTACCCCTTGCAATTTCACATGCATTCTTGCATTTGCTTTGGTGTCCACTCCCTTAGCATTTTTGTGGGCTCATTTTAGCCCTTGCATTAGCCTTTTTCCCCTCTCAAGATGCTCAGGACCCCTTTTTAGTAGCTCCCCTTGCACGTTAGCCTTGCATCAAACCTTGTGCTTTTCTTGTTCTTATCATTTTGTAGCGTGATGTATTTGGACACTAGCGCATCATGCAGACATCTACATGGTGCACTAGTTTCCTATGACATTTTAATGTTCAAATGCTCATTTCTGAGCATTTTTTCCACTTGTCAACTCCTTTTGTTAGTGGTAAAGGCCTGGGACACCTTGTAACGGCTCAAGAAGCTTATTTTACTTTCTCTCCTCTCTTTAAATGTGATATTTCCAATTCTATTTCCTCTTGGAAGTTCTAGATCTCTCTAGCTTTGGCTCTGGCCTTTTCCTCTTCTCTTTGTCTTGCTATCTTGCTTGTATAGCTCTTTATAACTTTTTATAGCAGCATTCTCAATATCTTACACTCTTTGCAACACTCTTATCTCTTGTAGCTATCTTTGTCTCCCTCCTTGGCTTCCTCAAGCTTTGCAAGTGATACCTATCTTGTGCCTTGCATCCTTGAGCATCTTGGGATTTCTCACATCCCCTATCAATTGCCTCTCTATCTCGTGATATGGGTTCTCCTTCTTGAGTGAGGGTTGTTTTTATTGCTTCATATTTACTTACTTTGTTCACTTTCTCTATCTATTTGGTTGCCCGTGGAGGTGGGAACACCAAAATAGGGGTTTGACTAAGGAAAAACCCTATATAGCCCCAACATTTTTCTCTTGATCTTATATATGTAGGTATTGAAGATATTTCCTTGCTAGAGGCTTCATTACTTGGGTTGTGAGTATTTTCTATCTCTTATTCTCTTACCTTATCATTTATACTTCACCTTATTTCAGTTTTGTTACATTCTATTACCTTCCTGCATTCTAGAAGTTCTTAGTAATTAGATTGCTAGTATTTTCTTTGCTATTTTCTATGATATTCTCAGTTCCTAGTCTATATGAAATACCACTGTGCCTCTAGGATTCTAGTGCACCGCGCTATCATCCTTGTTTTGTGCTGCCATCCTCTGGCCGAGAATTCACCAATTTTTCCAAAAAACCTTTGTGGTCTACTCTTTCTAATTATGAAATTATTGCTCTATTCCTTGAGGTAGTTTTGGGTAGTTTTACCCTTGGAATTATCTTGACAATAAAGAAAATCATGAGTAGTGAATCCCCCTTCTCTATAGAGGGAGAAAAAATAGATAATGCATCTTCTAAAGCTCCTATCTCTTCTCAAGTTATTACTCCTTCACCTCATGATCATTTAGCTCAGGTACATATTTCTAGTGCCTATTCACATGGTTCTTCTCAATTACAAATAGTTGATTATGTTGGAAGAATGTTATTGATGTTGTTATTGGAAACATGGGCATGAGGGATATGCACAAGGTATATTTCTCTGTGTTGTAGTGTTTTCATTGATGTCAACATTGTATATTGATATTAAGACTTTGGTGCAGATCATTTTAGTTGGTTCTAACATCTCTTTAAATGATTATGGTATACAATTTTGCAAGATGGTTTGATCCAAAGAAGTCATTTGTGTTGGAAATTGACTAAGTGGAAGTTTTCCTAATTCACTGTGATAGAGTATTCATTTTTGGGTCCACACTAGTTTGCAATTGAATTTTTTACTTTGTACTTCTAACATTATTTTGTTGGTTGTTAGAAGCATCTAATTCTAGAATTTCATCATGTTTTGGCTTTTGGTTTGAGAGATCGAAGTAACAAAAGTTTGGTCTAATAGTTTACAGTTATTTTATGTATAGTGCATTTGAGTGGGAGAGTCTACACTTCTCCGCATATAAGTTTTTGGCTTTGCTCTTTTGAGGATAAGTTGACATATGGCAATAGTGTATGAATTCCAATTGGAATTGAGTTTTGAGGTCCACATATTTGAATGTGGATACACAACTGAATAATTTTGGTATTAGGTCTTTTACAGTGTCAACATAATAAGTTTGAAGGCATGCGAAGGTTAAATAAGTGTTGCAACCTTATGTGGGATCTATTATAGGTCCATATCGACCCATTTCAAGTTTTTTTTAGTTTTGTATTTTGGTGTGAGGTGTGTATGAAAATTATTGAAGCCTACAAGTTATTCTTTGAATATTACATCTAATTAGGTTGACCTAAGTGATGTTATGCTAGAAGTGGATATATATGTTAGATCATTTTCAATGTTTTAAGTGTGTGATGAATGTTTCAAATGTCCTACTTGCATGTTTCAAATGTCCTACTTGCAAATATTATCATAACAGTGTGATTTTAAGTTGTGAATGTTGAGTAGAAGATTAAAGTGATGTGAATGCAAAGGAAAGCATAGTGTTAGATTAGAATAAGATGAAATGGGTAAAGTTAGTTTATTGAGCTTCATTGGAACTGTATTTCATGCATATGATAAATGCAATTGTAACAATTCAAAATAGGTTGTGAGCCACAATATCTCTTTTATCTTTTTCTTTGTGGGTAGTGAGTCCACCTATAGTGAGCACTTTTGTAAATATGCTATAACAAGTTATAATATATTGTGAGCTAATCCTCACCATGGTTTTCCCATTTTGGGTTTTCCACGTAAAAATCTTGGTGTTCATGTGTTATGTGGTGTTGTTGATGTTTTATGCTTTCTTTCTTTATTGCAATTGAATATACTTTGGTAATTGGATGTTTAATGTTTGAATGGTTTAAGAGAATACTGATTCACCCTCCTTTCGGTATTTTAGGTGTTCAACAATTAGTATCAGAGCTTGGTTTCTTGGAAGGAGCTTAATCACTTGGGGAAGATCTTGGAGGTTGAACACATGGCTAACAGAAAACTTCCTACTCCTCTGGAAGAGATTCCAACTATAGGAATCATACAACAAGATTGTATGCTTGAAAAAAATGGGGAACTCAAAGTTTCCCTTGAAGATCTTGAAAGAACTTAAGGTGAAAAGAGAGATCTGAAAGAAAATGTAAAAGAAGTAGATCAATGCATTAGAAAGTTGAGAGATAAAATAAAGAAGTTCAGAGAAAGGCGTAAGAAAGCAAGTGAGAAATTAAAGCAAGAAAATGAAACCATCACTGGTCTGAAAGTGCAAGTTGAAGAAAATAAAAGAATTGAGGAATGTTTGAATGCAATGGTGAAAATAAAATCAAAGGAATGCACAAGTCTTGAACAAGAAGTTGTGAATCTGAGATTAGATCTGGAGAAAGCAAGGATTCATGAAGACAAATTCAAGATGAGTACTACAAAGCTTGATGAAATTATTGCAAATCAAAAAAGCTCTAAAGACAAAGGTGGATTATGATTTGAGATAGGAGAAATTTCAAAGCTAAATCAAATATCAAATACTGAAAAGAATATTGAAGACAAGAAGAACAATGGCAAGTGGATCTAGAATCAAAGAAGACCATCGATTAGACAACCAAATGCACAAAGGTACCCATCCTTAAATACATTTTTTCATTATTGTAATAAATTTGGACATAAGGTGTGAGACCCACCAGTGATACTTGATACTATGCTATTTTATTATTTTGGATAGATAGTTTGATTTTTGGTTTAACTGTTAGACATTATGTTTTGATATAGATTGATGCTTTATGATGCTATTCATGTTATGATGTTTTGACATTAGACCTTGTCTTTGATTTTATATTATGGTGATGTGAACGTTAGACCTCATAGATTGGATATTATTGATTATCATTGAATCCTCTTAATAACATTTATTCATTTGTTTTTTTATTTTTATTTTATTTACAATAACAATAATTCAAAATTCATAAATTTTATTAATTCTACTTCCACCAGTGATACTTGATACTATGCTATTTTATTATTTTGGATAGATAGTTTGATTTTTGGTTTAACTGTTAGACATTATGTTTTGATACAGATTGATGCTTTATGATGCTATTCATGTTATGATGTTTTGACATTAGACCTTGTCTTTGATTTTATATTATGGTGATGTGAACGTTAGACCTCATAGATTGGATATTATTGATTATTATGGATGCTCAAGTAGAATTAATAAAATTTATGAATTTTGAATTATTGTTATTGTAAATAAAATAAAAATAAAAAAACAAATGAATAAATGTTATTAAGAGGATTCAATGATGATGAATTTTTTTGTGACTATTGTAACTATTAATTGATTTTCGAATGTGATTTAACTATGATGTAAATTGTATGATGTGAATTTATATGTTTCAGTTTCTTTGACTATATGATGTTATTGGATATATTAATGTGTGAAATTGAGTGTGCAGGTACGAATTCCATGGCTAATGGAATTGGAGGTTTTTAAGGAACCCTATGTGATAAACCCTGTGAATGCCGACAATAGTCCATGGGGACTATAGTCTTATTGTGATGTAAAATTTGTAAAGTGGTTTGAGACTTGAATGTTATTTTATTATATAGTTTTATTTTAAGTGTTTAAATGTTTTAAGTGTTAAGTTGCATTTAATTTGTAAAATTTTAATTGGGGAGTATTTGATATTTTTACCTTCCTTATTGACTCAAAAAGGGGTTAAAAAAGGTTATTTTATGTTTTTTCTATTTTTTTTAAACCCCTAGAGTGTTAACCCAAGGGTTAGGCACTTAGTTCAAGTTATATTTTGAACTAAAATCAAGATATGACCTCTCAAAAAGGCCTAGCTTTAAGGGTGACGAATTTGGATTTTGAATGGGTTGTAATTAGATGATTTTTGAGCTGATTTTCTGAAATCTTCAGTATTTTAAAGCAAGAGTGGTTTTTGGAGAAAGAAATTTTTGGGGAACTTCTATTTATCTCTTTATTTTTTTGATTATTGGGGGGATTGGATTTCATTTGAAAATAAAATAAAATTGGGTACTCTTTTCTGGCTCTGGTTTTTGGAAGAATTTTTGGGTGGAATAGAGTTTGAAGGAAAAGCTTGGGCGCTTCTACAATTTTCTTCCTGGAAAGCGTAAGAGGTTGGCTTCTATCATTTTGTATTTGTTCTTGGTTGAAATTGTTAATTTTTTTGAAAACGCTGTGAGTATTCATTATTGTATTGTTATGTGTGGGTTGTTATTTGTGTTGGGTTGTATGGGGATGTCTCTCTCAGATTTTGAGAGCTACCCAAGTGTGGGGTTGAGAGAGGATGATCCTCCAATGGAGAAAATTCCAACCTTTGAGAAGGTGGAGATTTTGGGTATGAGTACCCACATTATTGAAGTATGGGGTTTTTGGGTATGAGTGCCCAGGATTATTTTGTGGAGTTGGATGGATGGAGAAGTGGAGAGAAGTTGTGATACTATACAGATCTTTATTTAAATATACACGTTTCCCCATTTGGTAGTGATATCTCCTAAGTCTCCCCCTTTCTTGAATCTTTGAGAAGATTCAATGTGCATGTGAATCCCTGGGATTTTGGGTGTTATTGTTTTCATTTGTGTGTTTGATGTCGATGCATGTTTGAGAATGTGTGTAACCCGGTTCCTTTGATGGCCTCCAAGCTCGGGGGTGACTGGTTTTCCGGTCTAAGGTTGGGTGGTGAGCACCCCATTGGCTTTAGAAAAAAAAAAAAAAAGTATGTTAAGTGTAGGTCTTCAGATTTGAAGGAAGCTTACAGCTTTAAGGAGATGCAAGATCAAGACTACCGATGTTCTGTTGTAGATGTTTTATATATGATCTCAGATTTATTGTTGCAAGGGAATAACCATTGAAAAGAGATACTTATTTTAATATTCTAGTTCATCCAAAATTTGTAATTGTTTTTCTGTAAATTCATTCCTATAAGAAAACAAAAGTTACTTCTTTGTGATTCGGAGGGAAAATTACCTTTTAGCTAAAAAAAAAAAATTGTTTTTCCCAACAGAAAAATGTTTATTGTTTGTTTTGATTTTTAAAATTGCGATAGTAGGCTTGAGCAAACGTTAGATCTGAGAAAAATGGACTGGTTGTGGAATATGTAGCTTCAATGAATTGGAAATGAAAATTAATTATACCAATAGTTTTCTGGATTGATGTAGAAATTTTATGTTTAATGCTCAAGTTAATCAATTGAGGATGTAATACTCTGTATTGATTAGCTGGAAATTTTGTTGTAAAAGAATTCTGGAAAATATATGGTATGCAAGAATTTTGTCTTTCTTGAAATAAAATTTCACTATTGCCTTTGAATCTGTATTCATTTGTTATCATTTTAGTTGTCAAAAAGATCCTCTTCTTTTTAATACACCTGTGTATAGCCTTCCAAATTATGTGTCAGAATTTTAGAAATTAGTAAATCTTTACTGTTGCTCCTTCCATGAATTCTTATCCCTATACAACACAAAAAAAATATTGAGATTTAAGAGTTAGTTTCACAGTAAAAAGATTGATATAAAAAAAAAAAAACATAAATTTTAAATGTGCATGGAAAATGGAAAACAAAAAAAACAAAAAAATATACTGCAAAATACAGAGGAGAATTAGATCCAGAATTTTAGATTTAAAATTAAACATGTAGGCTTATTTAAATTCATAGTCAAAGGAATGATTAAAAAGAAAAAATTCATCACTATTTTATTATCTTCAATCATTTTTGAAAATGGATTTGAAAACCATTGCCATGTCGCTCCAGTCTCTCTCTCTGCAGCAAGTAAAAGAAATGGCTGTGAAACTCTATTTTTTTGTTCATGACATCGTTGATGGAGCCCTCTGTATTTACCCTGCAACCTTGTCTCTGAGAATCTTTGGGTTTCCACAATTCACCAAAAGAATGTTGGTCTCTTTATCTATAATCTCACACTCTCTGGTTTCCGTAACAGAGCAATCTGTATAATTTTGATTAAAACCCGTCATTGTTGTGCACTGCCTCAAAGAAATAACAAACACAAAGAAAAATAAATAAACCCCTGTCGTAAAAAGCTTTTAGGGTTATTGGTATAGGCGATCAAAATACAAGAATGGGATCTAGCAAATATAGTAACGTGTGATTTGTCTTTATTTAAATTATTTTATTTAACCCATGTTTGAGGCGCTTAAGGAGGGACGAGGTAGGGAAAAATCTTAAAGTTACTAAGTTTTTAGTTTTCAAAAAAGAACATGTGTGGCATTATTTAAACTTATCTTAATTTCCATTCCATCATGCTTTTAAGGGAGGAAAAATCAAGACTTTAAAATAAGGTGACCTTATAATAAAAGCTTTGTTTAGATTGGAAGCTTCAAGATTTAAATTATGGGAATTTAAAAAGGCATGTGATGAAAGTCTAATATATATATGCAAAAGCTACTTTTTAATTTAAAAGTAATTTACAGTTTGTTTCTTTAGATTAGTGAATTATATTTCTATTTAAGAAGTAACTTTTTTTACAAAGACTTATTTTAATATATATATTTATATCTGTAAGGTTTTTTTAAAATTTATTTATGGTTCTTTTTAGTAGTAATTATATTTATGTAAGGATAAATTAATTATGTTAAAAGATTAATTAAATAAATAAAATATTTATTATATATATACAAAGAATAAATAATTTTAGTAATGATAAAAATAGTTAAATATAAACATAAATATAAATATGTTTGTAAATAAAAATAAATAGAGAGTATATTATTGAATTAATTAGTAAAAGATTTTTGGCTTTGGTTATTGAATTTAGATATTAATGATGAAATGATGATAATTAATTTTTGTATGCAATATTGGGTGGATAATATAGTAGTGTCTATACGTTTTTATAAAAGAAAAATTGTTAGTTGTGTTTTTGCCTTAGGTGTAAAATTTAGGGCATTACATAAGGAAATGGAATGTAGAAGAAAAACGAGTCAAAATGTTCCTTCTTTCTCTGGTCAATGCTTTGCATGCAATAAATTTGGTCATCGAGCTAGTGAATGCAAAAGTCAAATGATGAATGAATATAACAATGTTAGAATGATTCAACTTTCAAAGGCTACTTTTATACATTCCATGGATTTGGGAATAAATATAATCAATGTAGATCTAGAATGAATGAAAGGAATATTGGTGAGAAGAATATCACTTGTTACAATTGCAATAGGTTGGACACATTGCTAAGTTTTGTAGAAGTAGAAACATGAGAAAGGATAATCTAGTAAAGAGGAATGAACCAGTAGAAACAAAGGAGATGGAAAATATTTGGAGAAGGAAGGAAGAGAAAAAATTCAAGAATAAATCTATACCACCATCCATTGAAGATGTTTACTCTATAAACTAAGTTAAGAGCTTTGGCTTAGGGGGAGCTTTAATGAACATCTTATACCCCCTACCAAAGAAAAGGTGTCGATGCCTCAACACGAAGATATGTGATGAAGAATTACATGCTTGATCTATTGGTGAAGATTGCGGAAGAAAATATTTCAATGCGGAAGTTTGTGGAGCACAAGAAGTTGACTATGCACATAGTGAAAGGCTTACCAGCTTTATTGGTTGAAGCATTTAATGAAAAAATAGGCCAGATCAAAAGGATTATAAGTGATTTCACTAAGGAAAACTCATTCATAATGTGAATTATAGAGCAGTGAAGGAGTTAGAAAGGTGATATGTGATTTGGTGCATTAAAACCCTAGTTTGACAAGCGAAGGAAAAGGTATTTATGAATCTGGTTTATCCTAGTTTTTAGAAAACCTTATTTGAAAGCAGTTTGAATCTAGTTTGAAAATGGATACACCAAGGGTAATTGAAGTTACAGAGAAACCTCAACCTAAGTTCAAGAAATATCCTACAAAATCTATTGAAGACAATCCGTTAGGCACTTTTTCACATGTTCCATATAGGGTTTTGTCAATTGAGGTTATCAAAATCTATATTCATGGAAAAATGGAAGAATTTGATCACACAAAGCTTGAAAATCTATGGATGAAGGAATTGACTGGAGACATTTTTTCGCAAAAGCCTGAGTATCAAAACCTATTCACAAAGAAATTGGATGTACGGAAATGGTTTCCAAATTTTTGTTTTGATAGAAAGTGGGTTAGAATGGAATTAAGCAAAATCCATGACAAATTTGTTTGGACTGACATGCCTAACATGATAAAAAGGAAGTGAATAGAGAGGCTATAGGTCTATGCTCCACCAGACCTATTCTTGTGCTAAAATTAGTTAAGAATTAAATAGTAACAGAACTCACTGGTGCAACACATGACAAGAGGGATTTAGCAGTAAATCCCATCAAGAATCCAGTTGTGATGTATGCAACAATGTTGATTGGGTAAAAATCTATTTTACTAAAAGTGATAATTTTGTGTCTTCCACTGCACAATTAATGTGGCATATGAGATGGTTGAAAATGGAATGGATTAGGATCTTTGTGAGTTGCTAAGGTAACAATTGATGGAGAATTTGAAGCAAACAAAGGAGAAGAAGTATGCATTCAAGTATGGTACTTTGATTATGTATTTACTATTCTATTTTATAAAATAACTCCATGGAACCAAGGGAGTTAAATGGTTACAAGGAAGACCAATTGCTCATTAGATTAGAGATTTTATGAGAAATATTGGTGATGTAAATGCACAAGATGAGGCACTTACTACCTTGTTTACATTTTTTTAGAAAAGAATGCATGAGAGAGACAAAATTCCAAGGAAAATGGTAGAGAAATATAAGAATGACATCATATTTTTGGTTAGTATTGATTAATGCATCATGGAGGAATTTGAAACAAGGACTATGTGGATCCTTGCATTGGTATATAAGGTCACTGAACAAGAGCTAACTAGTTTAGTTGACATTTTTTTGAAAATTATAAAAGATACAACTAAAGAAAGATATGGAACTTATGAAGAAAAATCCATGGAAGTGCACATGGAGTAGAAGAAACCAACAATACAGAAGAAGGTTAGAAAAATGGTTGAAGAGATTGCAGAGGAAATGGGAAGCTCTAAGGAACAAATACAATATGCAAGAGAAAAGGCTAAGGGAGAATCTAGTGTTGCAGGAGGATGCGAAGTACAAGAAGATCTGGTAGGATAGCTACCACTACTTCTATTTAGAAGTCCTTCGAGACTAGGTAGCCTATTGGAGATAAAAGGAAAACAACTGTCAATTTGTTGATGAAGGAGAAATCCCCTCCCGTTGTGCATATGACAAGGATAGAGAAGAAGAAGGCTACTCTGGTAGCACCACCTTCCGCCCTACAAAGAAGAGACTTGAAAGGAAAAGGCAGTAAGAGAATATTGCAAGTGTCAATAAGCAGAAGAAGAAGAAGAAGAAGAAGAAGAAGAAATGGAAGAAGAAGGACAACAGTTGGTTTGCAAGAGGAGAAGTGATGCTTCACAAGGTGAAGCCAATGCTAAAAGAAGAATATTTTACATTATTGATACAAAAAGTGAAGAGGAGATAGAGGAAGAAAAGAAGAAATTTGTTATTCACATGAGGGAAAAGAATAAAGAAGCCACCAAGAAGGCTTCTCTAGAAAAGAAGAGTGTGGAAACAAAGAAGACTCTGGATGAGAGCAATGAACAAAAAAAATTAAAACTAATACGGCCTCACTCTCTTATGAAATTAGAAGCATTATTTAGTAGTATTTTGTAGAATGAGATGTTAGGAGAGAATTTAGTCTTGTACAAAGAAGCAGATGAGGTGGATAAATCCACCATTGTTGAGGAAATTATCAAGTATATTATTGTCCTTGAAGTTGACATGAGAAACATTAAGAAGAAAATACTTGAAGATTTATGGAATGTTTTTATAGATATAAGGAAAGAAGTTGTAGAAGAAGAAGCAAGGCTAAGAGAAAAAGCATTGGAGAGGATTAGTGCTCCTCTCTTTGAAGAAAACAAAGTCACTTTAGCCACAGTATTCAATAAGGAACTCAAGACTAAGCAAAGGGTGACAACCCTTATGGGTAAAGATCAAAATGATCTAGAAAGACTCAGAAAGGAAAGCATTGAAAAGGTAGAAGAAATAGTACAGAAGTTGGGAATGACACCAAAAAATAAAGAAGAGGTGAATGTGGAGATCCCTACTCTAGAAAAAAATATTAAAGGATATGTGCAAATAGATGATTCTCAACATGAGCATGATGCAAATGATGATTCTACAATGGATAATACACCTTCGAAAGTGGAAGACATGATAGAAAGGAATGTTGAGGAATTAGTAATCAAAGAAGACATTGTAAAGGGAGATACTCCTCCTCTAGTCAACATAGAGAACCCTATAGAGGAAGAGAATGCAAACAAGGATGATGATGAGGGTGCATCTGAAGATGCACAAACATAATAAGAAAAACCAAAAAAAATGGAAATATTGAAGAAAGGGACTCAAAGGGAAAGGTTGTGGAGATTACAAATATTTTTGGTGAATCCTCCAGCTCCTCCGGAGATTCCTTGAAGAATCTACTAGGCATACAGCTGAATTTCTAACTTGTTATTTCATCTCAATTGCTACAACTATTGATGCAATAGGGAAATGTAGATCTAGACAAGATCTCTCCCCTCCACAAGCTACAATTGGGAGATGTATTTCATGCATTTTCCCAAAAGGATATCATAGAGACTCACCAGAAGAGTGGAGAATTAATGGAGGAAGCATTCAAGGAATTACACAAGGTCATACCTGGAGCAATAATTGATACATCTCTCTCTGATATGGAAAACTTAAAGATTTTAATTGAATTCTTTAAAGAATATGCATTTGGACTGAAGGGTGAAGTAGAAAAAGAGGTAGAAAAGAGATTAAATGATAAGAAGTTGATGAAAATCATAGAGAAGTGTGCACTTGCACACAAAAAAATTCTTAGAAATGGGGAAGAATGCACAAATTTGTGTGGATGAGGCAAAGGCCTTGTTCCAATATTGCATGAAGTGGCTTAGTGCCACACAAAGCATAAAAAGTGAGATGGACTCTATTGATTCCCATACCAATAAAGCCTCTGGTGCATATGATCCAACATTGGACTTGACTGGAAACACAAGGAACACTATTGTAGATATGCATAAGAAGTTTTTCTAGCTGCAAGCACAAAGGAAAAATATCATCTTACAATTTGGAGAGATAAGAGACTTGGTGAATGAAAAATTTATAACTATATCAAGTTCCCTTTTGAATTCCAATAAGGCTATGCAGATGAATCTAGTTCCTGGCACACCAAACGAAGGAGAAGATATATTAATGGAGCTTGAAACATAGTGCAGATTGCTTGGGCCAGCATTAAAGACATGGGAAGATGGTAAGAAAGCATGGTAGACCCATCTCCAAAAGCTACAGGAATCAACCTCCTTCGATTGATATATTTCTTTTTTATCTATTTCATTTTTTCATTTTTCAAATTCTTTATAAATATGTGGAGCATATAAAGTAGTTTCCAATATAGATCTTTGGCTTTTCAATTTGTTCTATAACTCAAGGGGAGTAAAATCAATCTTTCAAGGTTGTATATATGCATATATTTCTCAGGGGGAGATCCGATGAATGTCAAAACATTTGGTATATGCACCCTTTTCCCTTGATGTCAAAGGGGGAGAATGGTTTGGAGAATTTTTGGTATGTTTCCATCAATGATGAAGGGGGAGATTGTTGGAAGAATGCAATTGATGTTGTTATTTGCAACATAAGCATGAGGGATACGCACAAGGTATATTTTTATGTGTTGCAATGTTGTCATTGATGTCAACATTGCATCTTGATATGAAAAATTTTGTGCAGATCATTTTGGTTGGTTCTAACACACCTTGAAATGATTATGGTATACAACTTTGTAAATGGTTTGATCCGGAGAATTCAGTTGTGTTGGAAATTAACTAAGTGTCAATTCTGCTAATTCAATGTGACAGAGAATTCATTTTTGGGTCCACACTAGTCTATAATTGAAGTTTTCACTTTGCACTTCTAACATTATTTTTTTGGTTGTTAGAAGTATCTGATTCAAAAATTTCATCATGTTTTGGCTTTTTTTTTTAGAGATCTAAGTAACAAAAGTTCAATTTGGCAATTTATAGTTATTTTTTGTATAGTGCATTTGAGTGGAAGAGTCTGCACTTCTCTGAGGATAAGTTTTTTGCTTTGTACTTTTGAGGATAAGTTGACAGATGGAATTATTGTATTAATTCTAGTTGGCATTAAGTTTTGAGGTCCACGTGTCTAAATGTGGATACACAATTGAAGAATTTTGGTATTAGGTCTTCTACAATGCCGACCTAATAAGTTTGAAGGCATACAAAGGTTAAATAAGTGTTGAGGTCTTATGTGAGATCTATTATAGGTCCATGTTGACCTATTTCAAGTTGTTTTGAGTTTTATATTTTGGAACGAGTGTGTTTGAAAAGGATTGAATCTGACAAGTTATGTTTTGAATAATACATCTAATTAGGCCAACCTAATTGATGTTATGCTAGAAGTGGATATATATGTTAGATCTTTTTCAATGTTTTGAGTGTGATGAATGTTTTGAATGTTGAGTAGAATATTAAAGTGATGCAAATGCAAAGAAAAGAAGAGTGTTAGATCATAATAATATGAAGTGTGTAAAGATAGTTTATTGAGCTTCATTGGAACTGTATTTCATGCATATGATAGATGCAATTGTAACAGTTCAAAATAGGCTATGAGCCACAATCTCTCTTCTATCTTTTTCTTTGTGGGTAGTGAGTCTACTTGCAATGAGAACTTCAATAAATATACTATAACTGGTTATAATATATTGTGAGCTAATCCTCACCATTGTTTTTCCCATTTTGGGTTTTCCACATAAAAATCTTGGTGTTCATGTGTTATGTGGTTTTGTTGATGTTTCATGATTTCTTTATTTATTGCAGTTGAATATACTTTGGTAATTGGATGTTTAATGTTTGAATGGTTTAAGAGAATATTGATTCACCCCACCCCCCTAGTATTCTAGGTGTTCAATATTTTCTTCACAAAGATCACCTCAAAAGAAACAAGCTCCTATAAATATTATTCCTAAAGGTCAAAATTTATGCCTTGTTCTTGAGAGAACCCCTTCTCCTCCCTTGTCTCCACCTCCTCCTTCTCCCCCCTTCTAACCTAATACATGATGTTCAAGATACACAAGAGAAAGTGAAAACATTGAAACAACTAATTTCATCTCTTCCTAAAGTTCCTACATCCCTTGACATCACTACAAATAAAAATAACAAAGTTTCTAAGCTTCTTGTACATGATTTTTTACCATCTTCTTAATGTTAGAGAAAGCTTCTTGACACAAAAAAAAAAATAGATTTTTTTCTTCCATTTTCACAACTATGTAAGCATCTAGGATTGTAGAGATTGGTACTCCTATAATGGATAATGATGAAATGGATCTTCAAACCTTTGATTATCAAGTTTCTACTAATGACTTAGAAAAAACTATCAATGCAAGCCAAATAATGAAAATGTGCAATTAGTTGTAAATATCATTATTTCTAAATTGGATAAAAATTATAAGACCGACTCATAATTAAAATATCATGTTAAGAAACTAACATCATACATATAGAATTTAATTGGGCCATTCCAATCTTCATCAAATCTAGTTGCTATAGTTGTTTTAATATCCAAAGAAAATGAATTTTCCCATTGAAGAAATCAATGACCCACTAGCACAAGGGTCAAAGGCCATGAATGATGCAACAGCTTTACAAAATAGGTTCAATGCATAATTGGATTTATTGAAATATTTGATGTAAAATTTTGGAAGACTTACAAATTCATCAATACAATTTACCCCAAATCAAGGAAATGATAAGTACCAATTTTGAAGTGCTCATAAATAAAGGTATTTTTGATAGAGAATATCATGCTTCACTAATGCAATGGCAATAATCCACAAAGTTATGAATTGTTATTCTAAATGAAGGAGCAAAGAAACTTAAAGATGTGCATGGTTAAAGTGTAAATTTAATGATCAATCAATCAAATTCTCTCAATGTCATTAAAAATCATCTTATGCAAGTTGTTAAACAAGGAAATGACAAGTATTGATTTTGAAGTTCTCATAAACAAATGTATTATTGAGAGTAGATTATAGGAGGTATTTTCCACAGCGTATCAAATTGATATTGCTATCAGGATTCAATAGTATAGTTTTACAAGTCAAACTCATTGACCCATGTTTAATGAGTAGTGGTTCTCATGAACTCATCTCTCATGATAATGAGTGTTCCACTTAGCACTCATTGCATCTATGTGATTCTCATAGAGGTGAAGAATTGGGCCTTCTCGGGAGGTCACCCATCTTAGAACTACTCCAGCTTAAGTGCGCTTAACCATAGAGTTTTTCCCAAGGTTAAGCCCACTTAGCTTGCAACCCCATTTTAAAGCTAAGTTTTACTTGTGTTGTGCTCTACATTTCTTCATTCTTGAATATGTGCTTGTGTAGTTTGTATATTATGTTTAGTAGTGTTCAAAGGTGATATATCCAAAGTTTTAGGTTCTAAATCATGTGGCAATGGAAGATGTCTCTAACAATGTGTTGCTTGTGAAGAAGGTTGTCTAGGAGAAATGTAATTGCTTTGTGTTTCTCTGTGTTGAGGTTTCCTATCTTTTGGATTTGGTAACATGCTTATATTTCTTGCATATACCTTCCCCTAGAGTGTTTTGTGTTCAATTTTTCTGCAAGTTTGGTTAGTGAGTTATATATCTATAATAGTGTGGTTGGTTGCATAGGATGATAATATTCTCAATTTCAAGTGGTTGCAACAATGTTGCTGAATATTCTAATGATGTTGGAATATTACAGGATGTGTGTTGTTGCTACATGGTCCACATGATGTTTCCAAACCTAGAGAAGTGTGAATGTTGTTGGTTGATCGTGTTAATGCAGTTTTGGCCAACCTAGCATAGTAGCACTATTTTTGGAGGTGGTTTGTGGTTTTTGGAAGCATGGTGTAGCATGTTGATGTAGATTTGGGTCTCAGTTAACCCTTAGTGTGATCATCCTTCACTTCTTTCTTTCATGGAAGTGTTTGGTGCCAACCTATTTGGTAGTTGCACATTTCAGGTGCATATGTTTCATTGAGGCCAACCTAGAGAAGGGTTTTGAGGTCACAGAGGATATATAAGCAAGGTTAATTGTTGGAGATGTGTGTGGTGTGTACAGTGGTGCAAAAATATGTGAAAGTAAGTGTGTGTTGAGATTTGAGTGTGATCATGAACGCCTATGACTACCAAAAGTAGTGAGAAGAATGTGTTTACATTTCTCAGAGCTTGAATTTGTTGGAGGCAGTGAGTCAAAGGTTGCAGATGGTGTAGAGTTGTGGTGGATTCTCCTATTTTTCTAAGGTAGTGAACCTCCTTGTAACAGTCTTATTTTATTCTCTTTCTATTTTGGATAGTGAGTCATCTGGGCAGTGAGCCTTTCTTCTTTCAAGGTAGTGAGCCCTTTCGATAGTGAGCCTTTTGTAATTGGTGTTGTTATTCATATATATGTGAGTTAATCCTCACCGTGGTTTTTCCCTAATTAGGATTTTCCATGTAAATCTGGTGTTCTTTTGTTTATGGTTGTGATTTTGTTTGTGTTTCATGTGTTTACATTCATGTTGATGATTAATAAGGGTTTGAAGGTTAGTTGATGTAAGATATAAAATACTTTCATTTAAGGCTTTTTATGTTTAAAAAGACTTGTTATTGTTAATTGACATGACTGGCGGTATACAATAGATTAACGTATTTTCTTATTTTATTGTATGTTTAACTAAATTAGTGAATATTTTGGAAGTAATAGCTTATGTTAAATGTGTTTCTTTATGATGACTTTGGATGAGATAATTATGCTGCATTGATCTTTATTACCATGATTGTTGACCTTTTCTTAAGGTTTTTTAACAGGGTATCTTAAAGGTTGATGAGATGGTTAAACTCTTTGTTTAATCATGAGGAATGACCATGCCATAGATGGGCCCTACTAGATGAAGAGTCACTCAAATTTTGAATCAAATTCTTTATAGTCGGTTGAGGAACTTTTACTTCTAGCACTAATCTGGCATAGTTCTAGCATAGTCCTCCTTAGTCCACTTCAGTTCTATATTTAGTTTCATTTTGTAATTTGTAGTTGGTTGCCTTAAGTTTTGGCAGTTAACACCATGTTAGAAGCTAATAAGGATATTTTATAAATATCCATATTTCGTTCTTAGTTAGGAGTTAGATAATTTGCAATCAAGATTTATGTAATCACAAGCAATACTTTGTTATGCGTTCTACTTTTGATCAATGAGAAGGGAAGTAAGAACTTAATCAATTCATTGTGTTAAAGGATCTTACCTAAGGAAGAGCAGGGCCCGCTCAACCTTTGGAATGATCTTATGGTATTTTTCTTAAGTGATGTTATTTTCTGATTCATTAATATTAAATTTGTAGTAGAAACTGATTTTGAATTGTTCAATCATTGAAATCATCTTCTACCTTGGTAAATGTTAAAATCAGATAATTACTTCTATTTACAATTATGTTTCAAAGTTTTAGTTTATTATGGTTAAGATTAAATTATTAGAATGGTTATATTTATTTATTAGAAATGTTGAATTGAACCATTAGAATTCTTAACAGGTTTCTTAGATAAATTAAATTTACATGTTCAAATCGGTTAAACTTGATGTTTGTTTGTTGAGTTTCATTAAAGCAATGTTAGGAATTTATGGAAAGATGGAGTTGAAGTCTGTTCAGAATCTGTTCATGGATATTAGTCTTTATGCTTTTTAGAATAATCGTCATTTTCCTGCAATTCATTCCTGCTCTTAAATTAGTGTTTACTTTCCAAAAATTAAGTTATGGATTTCTTTTGAAGCAAAATAGAATTCATTTGAATTTTGTGTTTTAGATTAGGAATTAAAGTAATCATTAATTGTCTCCATGAATTGGCCTAAATTGAATTCAATAAAGTCATAATTAAGTCAACAAGATTTTAAATTAGAAGCTAAAATAGATTTAAATCTTTGGAATCAGTCGCTACAGTTTAGCTCCTAAAAGCTCCTGAAGTAGGAAAAATGATACTTGAAGTCGTTGTTTACAGTTCAAACCCCCCCAAAAGAATATGTGACAACTAACCTTATATCATATTGCTCTGAGACACACCCGGTTTGATAAAAAAATTAATTAAATGATGCAAGTTGTGACATCAACGACCTTGCCCATCATTTTTGGCACCGTTGCCGGGGAGACTTAAACGATCTAGATATTTAGTGTGAAGCCTTAGTGTTGATAGGGAAGAGAGATCTGAAATTGTGGATGAGACGAAACAAAAACCAACTAGGAAGGTTTCTTCCACAAAACGTTGACATTAGAAGAAATCTTGATTTTGATCAAGAGGATATCTAGCAATACCAGATTGAAAGTCAAGAAATTAATCAGGAAAACCCCATTGAAAATCAAGAGGAGAACAAAAATTCATTTCCAGGAGAAGAAATGGGTGACCAACCGGTACATCCCCTAGAAAATAGGACCTTTTCAAATCCTATCAATCTTGAAAGACAACTTGATGAACCCCCTATGAAAAACATTTCACCCTCAGTTCTTCCAACATTTAGGGGAAATACTACATAAGACCTTGATCAATTCTTGATTGAATTCAAAATCTTATGCCAAACCTATGATTATTCAACTGATAATCAAAAGTTGAAGTTGTTTCCTTCTACTTTGAAAGAATCAGCTTTAAGATGGTTTATGGGTTTAGGATTAGGAACGATTAGGACTTGGAAACAGATGGAGACTGAATTCTTGGAAAAATACCAAGATTACTATCAAGTGAGAGATAGAAAGGAGGAACTGTTTTGCATAAGGCAACTAAAAGATGAAATTCTAGAAGACTATGCTGATAGATTTCAATTTGTGCATCAACGGTGCACTAATGTGTTGGATGATGAAATCAGCAAAACAATTTTCCTAAGAGGGATTTAAGATGAGTCTAGAGAGTCCTTGAACCTGATGGGAAAGGGAGACATGAACAAGCTTTCCTGACGACATTGTGGAGATCTGTAGAAACTAATCTAGAACTAGAGTGGGGACTCAAAACTCCAGAAGGAACAAGGCTTACACCACTGATGTATCAGAAGTAATGGAAGAATTGGCCAACATGAAGACTAATTTGCTACTACATCTTAACATGTAAGGAGAAAAGAGAACCACTAAACCCTTGTCAATTTATTGTTCCAAATGTAGGGGAAAACACCTTTTGAGGGAATTCCCATTAAATCAGGTTGAAATTTGTGAGATTTGTGAAAAAACACACCCAACTAGTTCCTGCAATCTTTTGGCAACAATAAAAAGCAATATCAAGAAACCACCAGTGGTCGAAGAAGACATCAATTATGTCGGCCAAAGACCTTAGAACCAAGGGTATAACACAAATCAAAGACAATATGGCTCATAGTCAAATTGCAATCAAAACCCATGGCAGAACCAAAATCAATGGACCCCCCAATGTTAGCCACAACCCCTACCTACATATTGGGGACAACTAGAATGGATGAATCCCCAATGGAACCAATCCCAGTGGCAGGCTAACCAACAACCACAAGGGCAAGCAAATCAATCCTCATGGCAACAGAATCAAAACCAATTCCAACCATGGAAAATTAGGGACAAACACCTCTGGCCCTTAATGCCCCTAATGCTTCCAATGATCAAGTGAATCAACCCCAAATGCCAACTCAACTGATTCCCAATCCAAAAAATGCACGAACTGATACAAACAAACCTAATGTAAATGTAGTAGATGTTAATGGCATACAGTTGCAAAGTCAAAACGTGAAAACTGCACCAACTAAGAAAATTCCAAAAAGAGAGGAAGAAAAAAAAGAACAAATGTTGGAAGGGAAACAAACTATTGAACAAGCTCCCTATCCTGAGAGATTACATGAAGGGAAAACTAATCCTCAAACCTCTTCCCCTAACTACATGAATGTAATTGATTCACAACTTCTTAGAGAGTTGAAAAAGATTAACATTGAGATACCTCTGTTATAAGAAATCAAAGATATACCTGAGATCAATTAGTTAGTAAAATCCCTTTGCATGAAGATGCCAGGAAGGAAAAATAAAATTCCTCCAACAATTCAAGTAGGGACTAAACTTACTAATGTGTTATCAAGAAGACTACTTCCACAAAAATATAATGATCCTGGTAGCCCTGTCATAACACTGAGTATTAATGGAATTGAAATACCAAATGTCCTAATTGACTTAGGAGCTTCCATAAATTTCATTACATCTAATACAATTGAAAAGCTAGGAATGACAACAATTCAACCAACAACAACTGTTTTACAGTTGGCTGATCAATCAACTACAAAAATAGAAGGTATTATAGAAGAAATCATGGTCACAATTGATACATGGGATTACCCAGTCGACTTTTTGGTTCTCAAAGCCAGAAGGAAAGATTCTGGATACCCAATCATATTAGGAAGACCATGGTTGGCTACTGTTGTAGCCTTAATTGACTGTAGATCAAGAAGCATTATAATCACCAATGGACAAAAACAAAAAGAATTATCACTTTATCCACCTACACAACCATCAATTCAAACAAACACTCAACTTTGGGTGGATGAGGATTTAAAATCATAAGGTGATGGTATTGTGGAATTAGCAATGGTAACCATAAGCGAACATATCCAAGAATGTGAAGAACAAGAGATAATTTTAGAAAATGAGCAAGATAATTGTTAAACAACATTACATGAACAACATTATTGTCCTATGAATACTCTTGTTGAGAAATCAATAAATTCTAAAACAGACACAAAGGAGATTACTGTAGCAGGAGATAAACTCCTTAATATCAATTCAACCTTATCCCCAATGCAAGAGGAAAAATTGAAAGAAAATTTAGAAAAACACACTAGAGTGTTTGCTTGGGAATATATTAATATGAGAGGTATCCATCCTTCAATCTATAGTCATCACATCTACATAGAAGATATCAGACCAATAAGGCAAGGACAAAGGTGAATTAATATTGTTCTTCGTGACATTGTTAAAAAGGAAATTGAGAAGTTTCTTAATGTAGGATTCATATACCCAATATCTGATAGTCAGTGGGTCTCTCCACTGGTTATAGTTCAAAAAAAAATGGTAAATGGCGAGTCTACATAGACTATAGAGAAATGAATAAGGGCACGAAAAAATACCATTTCCCATTGCCATTTATCAACCAAGTACTAGAAAACCTAGCAGGCAACAACTACTTCTCATTTCTTGATGGCTTTAGTGGATATAACCAAATCCTAGTAGCCCCTGAAGATCAATACAAAACTACCTTTACATGTCCTTGGGGTATGTATGCATATGCAGTCTTACCATTTGGACTATATAATGCACCTGCGACATTTCAAAGAGCAATACTTGCAATATTTGTAGATTTCACTTCATGTGTAGAAATCTATATGGATGACTTTACAGTCCATGCTAAAAAAATTGATGAAGCATTACAAAACCTAGAAAATGTTCTATGATGCCACAAAGATCATAGGTTATCACTCAATCATGAAAAAATTTCCATTATGATGACAGAGGGAATTGTTCTGGGACATCACATCTCAAAAGAGGGGATAAAGGTTGATCCCAAGAAATTTGAGATCATACAGAACATTGATATCCCTAAGAACCAAACAGGAATATGAAGTTTTCTTGGGCATGCAGGGTATTACAAAAGATTTATAGAAGGATTTAGTAAAATTGCATCACCACTATTTACCCTACTGAAGAAAGAAGAATTTGTATGGATAGAGAATTGTCAGAAATCCTTTGAAACAATCAAGATAGCCCTAACAACTTCACCCATTATCAAAGGACCAGTTTGGGGAGAGCCTTTTCACATACATGCAGATGCAACAAATTTTTCCATTGGTGCAATATTAGGACAACAAGATGAAAACGATTCCATGCATGCAATTTACTATGTTAGCAAAAACTTAAATCCTACTGAAAGAAACTACACAACAACAGAAAAGGAATTTTTAGCTGTAGTATATGCAATAAATAAATCCAGACATTATATTACAAGCTATAAAATCTACATACATACAGACCATGTTGCATTCAAATATCTAATGAATAAAGCAGTGGTAGGTGGATGCATTATCAGATGGTTACTCTTATTGCAAGAATTTGATGTAACTATTGTTGATAAGCTTGGAAAGGACAATATTGTTGCTGAATTTATTTCCAAAATTGTTTTACAGGATAACCAAGAACTAGTGGATGATGCATTTCCAAACGAACACTTATTTTCTATATCAATTCATCCACCATGGTTTGTTGATTTGAAAAATTACCTTGTTACAGGAAAATGTCCAAGTCAATTCAGTCATAAGAAAAAAAAGAGGTTAATCCATGAAAGTTCTAGATTTCAATGGATTAATGGTCTTCTATTTAAATTATGTCCTGGCCATGTTTTATGCAGATGTGTAACAGAATTGGAAGTTTATGATGTAGTGAATTCCTTCCATCATGAACCTGAAGGGGGACACTTTTCAATTGTAAGAACAGTTCACAAAATCTTGGGGGCTGGCTACTTTTGGCCAATAATGACAAAGGATGCAACATTCTTTTTCAAACACTATGATGGGTGTCAAAGAATGGGGAGGCCTACAACAACTGTGGAGATGCCGCTGTAGCCACAAATAGCTCTTGAACTATTTGAAAAGTGGGGCATCGATTTTGTGGGACCAATAGATCCACCTTCAAGAGGGCAGCAATATATCATTTTTTGTACCGATTGTGCAACAAAATGGGCTGAGGTGAAGGAACTACCAGCAACAAAAGAAGATAAAGTTGCAAACTTTTTGTACAACAAAATTCTCCAAAGGTTTGGTGCACCCAAAGAGATTGTTTCAGATCAGGGACCGCAATTTGTGTCAGCAATAATGGAAGCATTTTTACAGAGGTACCAAATAACTCACAAAAAATCTTCACCTTATCACCCATAGGCTAATGGACAAGTAGAGGTCACAAATAGAGAATTAGAGAATATTCTGACAAAAATAGTTTCTTTGAGAAAAACAGGTTGGGTAAATAGGCTAGACAAAGCAGTCTGGGCCTATAACACCACGTGGAAAACAATGACTGGGTTCTCCCCATATGAACTTGTGTATGGAAAGAAACCAGTCATGCCAATTGAATTTGAGTTGAAAACATTGAAAACAACAGTAGAAGTTGGGATTGACCTGCTAGAAGCAGAGAAAAGTAGAATTTTGCAGCTTAATAGACTTGATGAAATGAGAATGGAGGCACTTTAGCATACAAAAGTGATTCAAAAGCAAAGGAAGGAATGGCATGATAAATATATTGTGTCTAGACAGTTCAGGGAGGGAGACTAGGTGCTATTATTTGACTCCAGATTTGAAGAGTTTAAAAGAAAGTTCCATACCAGATGGTTAGGACCCTATGAGATACAACAAGTGTTCGAGAATGGAATTGTCTAGTTAGTTCCAATTGATGGAGAGAAAAGAGTTATGTTAGTTAATGGTCATCGACTGAAAAACTTACCATAAGCCAGCAACAAAGGAAGGATTTTTGGATGAAGTGCAACATAGAATTGAACATTTTCTCATGGAAGATATCTCTCCCATGAGAGAAGATCTTTGAACCTTTGAAGAAGGCACAAATAAACAAGGTAAATTGAAAACCAACAAATGGTGTTTTACCTTGAGAAAAATGGAAGTAAATTAAAAACCAGCAAATGGCGATTTACTTTCAGTTTAAAAATAAAATTAAAAATAAAATTTATGACTAAAAACCAGAAATGGCGGTCTATCTAAGTTAACTTCTGAAAGCTCTTGAAGGCTCCTAAAGAGCCCCTCAAAAGTTCCTGAAGGCTCTTGAAGATCTTGAAGACTGAAGACTCTGAAGACTCTGTTTTTGCTCGATAGCTCCGTAAAAGCTCTTGAAGACTCCTAAAATTCCAAGCTCTTGACAGCTCCTGAAGACTCTTGATGAACTCCTGAAGGCTCCTGAAGAAATCAAAGGCTCAAAATAAATTAAGGTGTGCATTTAATGTGAATATTTTTTTGAATTTATTTTCTAAAGTAGTTAGACTAATTTAAAATAGGTAGATATTTATTAATCTAGACATCTCCGCCATAATGTTAGTTAATGATAGTAATAAATCCACTTTTGATCATTTCAAAAATCAACAGATTATCAGAATAAGGAATGATGTGACATGGATGATGTCAATCGAGGACAACCAATCTCTTCATGATTCGATTGTCTTTTCAAAAATTCTCCCAAGTACATGATGACATGTGTGATGAATGTCACCAACCTTGCGAATTGAATTGCAAGTTTCAAGTTATGGCGTGTGAATCGTCCATAGCAGTAAAAGAAATAAATGGAGGAGATTAATGGCATGTTATGTCATTTTCAAAATTGTGGTTGCTTCCAAATCAAGAAACAAATCATTCCACATTTTTTGGTAAGTAATTCAGACTACCAGTTGAAGTCCGCCATTTTTGACAAAGAAAGATGGGGAATAAGAGAAATTTTGAACCAGAGAACTTCAATTTTGATTTAGAGACTAGAAGATTGTTAGAAGAAGTTGGGTGGCTAAATTTTGTGATGCAGTATGAAGGCTTCCAGCTAGAAATGCTTTAGGAATTTGTGACAAACTTCAATGTGAATGTCACCAGGGTAAGGGGAGAAATAATTGAAGTCACACTAGAAATTATAAGTGAAATTTTTGGGATTCCAAATGAAGGAAAACCGGTTAACAAAGGTCGAGTTAAGTTTGAGAAATTGGTGGCGTCATTTCACCAGGAGCCGGAAAGAAGGCCAAAGATACAAATGCACAAAGGAAACTAGTGTGACATAGCTCGTAACAGTTTGGATGAGCCATGGAGGACTGCTACGACTTGGCTTATGATGTTCTTCACCTGTGATGGGCAGTATGGTATGATACTAGGTCCAGGAATGCAGCTTTTAATACATTTAAGGTATGGTCAAACAAAACCTTTAGCTAGGATAAATTTTCCAACGTTCTTATTTCAAAAAAATTCTTCTATGATTTTGAGAGTGAAAGCTAGGGGGGAATCTTCTATGAAATACCAATGGTTGATACATTTGATAATTAAATACCAGTTCTTAAAAAAAGAAACTGGGAAGCAGGGTTGGTTATAATTTTTGTTTGCACCTGTAGGAAAGGAAAAAGGGAGTCCCACAAGGGGACCCTTAGCCAAAAAGAAAAAAATGGAGGAAGGAGAATCTTCCAAGAAAAGGGGAAAAATAAAATTTCCAGAGATATCTAGGGTAACTCGTACTAGGTCAAAAAAGAAGAGACAAGAAGTGCATGAGGAAAACCCTAGTCATGTTGAAACTGTTGTGTCCACTCCTGAAGAGGCACCTATAAGTCAAACCCCTGAATCTGGAAGCCCTGTTAAATCCCTTGAACATGAAGATACTCGTACCCCTGTACAATCTCCTGAGAGACCTCAAAGTCCCCTTGAAAACCCAATGTCAACTCCTGAAGACAACCTTATTTTTGAAGTCTACGACTTTGCTGAAGATTTTGGTGCACAATCTGAAGAGCAAGAGGCCCCTGAAGAATTTGAACAAGAAGAGACTATGAAATCCCCTATACCTTCCCCACAACATAAGAAGAGGAAAGGGAAAGAGCCCTTAATTGAAGAAGAAGGACCCCATGAAGCATTGAATATAGAGGAATTAGAGACTAAGGAATTACTGAGAACAATGAAAATGTCCTGTTTAGAGGCTGAATTAGAACAAGAAAGAAGAAATGTGCAATTCTTTGAAGAAAAATTAAGAAGAAAAGAAGAAGAATTGCAACAATTAATCTGCAAAAATCAAGCAATGGAAAGGAAAGTTGAACAAAATGATGCAAGGATTAGAGAATAGTTAAGTAAAATAGAGGATGCCCTACAACAAGCCAGTGTGCAAGCATTAGTAAGTGCTAAGGAAATTTCAAGATTAAAAGAAGAGTTGCAACAAAAAGAAGAAGAATTAAAGCAACAATCCATGCAGTTCTATGCGCAAGAAGCATCTACTTCCACTTCTCCTCCACACAACCTTGCATTACCTTTCGTTATCCCTCATATTCCTCCCACTCCTCCAGTGCAACCTACTCCAGTTTAGCCTCGATATCGTTCTTTGGCAATTTTGAAATATAAGGAAGAAAACAAAGTGTTGAAAGAGCAGATACAAAATTTAGAAAAAGAAAAGAATGAAACTGAGAGAAGACTTGAGCAGGTGGCAGAAGTCAGTTATGCCATGATTTCCATGAGAAGAACAGATGCAACGTATTCTTTGTTTCTTAGAAAAAAAAATTAGAATGGAAAATAAATCAGTTAATTTTGGGAAGGATTCTGGATTACAATGAAGATCATGATTTCCTTAAAGATTACTTTAACAACCACCCTGAAATTCAAAATTTAATGTGTAAGTTTTACCAACATGGATTTTTAATGGGGGACAATGATGACTCAATGTTGAATATATATGTCGGTGAGCTTTAGATAAGATCATTTGTTTCTTTAATGCAAAATTAGGTGGATTGGTTAAATAGAATGGATAAGTACAAAGAAGCTCAAAGAAAATATGGGTTACCAATAAGACCTGAAAATCTCCATGCTAAATTATATATCAAAGCTATAAGATCAGTGGTCAGGTTAAATGATGTTAATCCCCTCTATGTCTAAACTTTGTTTGATAGCATTACAGCATTCCAGAATGTTGAAGCAACACTCTCGTTGTTAGCACTACGGTCCTATGAGGAAAGGTACCAGCTTATTCCAGAATCAGTTAGGAGAAGGGAGCCAATTAGTCTGAATTATATCAGTTGGATTTTAGTCAGAGTCAAGCATGTCATCACTCTAATCCAACAGCAGAAAGAATTCTGGGTAGGCATGAGATTCAGAATGTCGATTATTATTATGCCAGCACCAAAGATAAAGGAAACGAAAAAATATACCAGCTCCAGTAATGAGGGTGTGGTTTGAGAACTTGAGACAAAAATATGGCTATGCACTTAATACCAGATTGTCGGAATAGTACAAGGAAGGTGTATTTGACTGCTGTGTTTGGATGAAGGCACTAAATAGAGAGAAAGAAAACACCATAGTTTTGGATGATGAACCATGAGGACATGGTCCAAAGCAAGTTGGGGAGAAATGATGGGAGATATAAAATACTTTCATTTAAGGATTTTTATGTTTAAAAAGACTTGTTATTGTTTATTGACATAACTAGCGGTAGACAATAGATTAACATATTTGCTTATTTTACTTTATTTTTAACTAAATTAGCGAATATTTTGGAAGTAATAGCTTATGTTAAATGTGTTGCTTTATCATGACTTTGGATGAGATAATTATGCTACATTGATCTTTATTACCATGATTGTTTTCCTTTTCTTAAGGGTTTTTAACAGGGTACCTTAAAGGTTGATGAGATGGTTAAACTCTTTGTTTAATCATGAGGAATGACCATGCCATAGATGGGCCCTACTAGATGATGATTCACTCAAAGTCTGAATCAACTTCTTTATAGTTGGTTGAGGAACTTTTACTTCCAACGCCAATCTGGCATAGTTCTGGCATAGTCCTCCTTAGTCCACTTTAGTTCTATTTTTAGTTTCATTTTGTAATCTATAGTTGGTTGCCTTAAGTTTTGGTAGTTAACGCCATGTTAGAAGCCAATAAGGATATTTTATAAATATCCATATTTTGGTCTTAGTTAGGAGTTAGATAATTTGCAATCAGAATTTTTGTAATCACAAGCAATACTTTGTTCTGCATTCTACTTTTGATCAATGAGAAGGGAAGCAAGAAGTTAATCAATTCACTGTGTTAAAGGATCTTACCTGAGGAAGAGCAGGGCCCACTCAACCTTTGGAACAATCTTATGGTATTTTTGTTAAGTGTTGTTATTTTCTGATTCATTAATATTAAATCTGTAGTAGAAAATGATTTTCAATTGTTCAATCGTTGAAATAGTCTTCTACCTTGGTAAATGTTAAAATCGGATAATTACTTCTATTTACAATTATGTTTCGAAGCTTCAGTTTATTATGGTTAAGATTGAATTGTTAGAATGGTTATATTTATTTATTAGGAATGTTGAATTGAACCATTAGAATCGTTAACAGGTTTCTTAGATAAATCATATTTAGATGTTGTTTGAATCAGTTAAACTTGATGTTTGTTTGTTGAGTTTCATTAAAGCAATGTTAGGAATTTATGGAAAGATGGAGTTAAAGTATGTTCAGAATCTGTTCATGGAGATTAGTCTTTATGCTTTTTAGAATAATCGTCATTTTCCTGCAATTCATTCTTGCTCTTAAATTAGCATTTACTTTCCAGCAATTAAGTTATGGATTTCTTTTGAAGCAAAATAGAATTAATTTGAATTTTTTGTTTTAGATTAGGAATTAAAGTAATCATTAATTTTCTCCATGAATTGGTCTAAATTGAAGTCAATAAATTCATAATTAATTCAACAATATTTTAAATTAGAAGCTAAAATAGATTTAAATCTTAGTAATTAGTCACTACAGTTTAGCTCCTGAAAGCTCCTAAAGAGCTCCCGAGAGCTCCTAAAAGCTCCCGAAGTAGGAAAAAAAATACCTGAAGTTGTTGTTTACAGTGAAAACCCCCCCAAAATAATTCGTGGCAACTATCCTTATCACATATTGCTCTGAGACACACTCGGTTCGATAAAAGAATTAATTAAATGATGCAAGTTGTGACATCAACGACCTTGCCCATCATTAGTGAGGGTTTTAATGTTTTAATGCACAACTGATTCACCCCCCCTCTCAGTTGTCATGTGTGTCTAATAATTGGTATCAAAGTTTTGGTTCCTTTGAAGAAGCTTAACCACTTGAGGTAGATCCAAATGGTGCACAAGAATGGTGTCAAAGTACCTATGTTTGATGGAACAAACTATGCTTTCTAAAAATCCATGATGGAATCCTTTCTTGTCTCTTTAAGGTTTGGTGCCTAGAAATTAGTTGAAAATGGATATATAATGCTTGCTACTCCTCCAAAAAGTGATGATGAGATAAAGGACTATGATAATAATGGAAAATCAAGGAATGTTATCTTGAGTGGTATTTTTCATTCAGAACTTGTGAAGGTGATAAGCCTCAAATTTACTAAAGATATCTAGACAAAGTTGCAAAGAATTTATGAAGGAGATGACAAGGTCAAGAAAGAAAAGATGCAAAATTTCAAAGCCAAATTTGAAACCTTGAGGATGTCAAAAGATGAAGATATTGATGGCTTCATGCTCGGAGTGGATGAAATTTCCAATGCCATCAATGGTCTTGGTGGAAAACTAGAGGAAAGTGATGTTGGGAAAAAGGTATTGAGAACTCTTTCTAAATCTTATAGTTCTAAAGTTTTTTTCTTTTGAGGAAGCTTAGAATTTGGATCAATATATTATGTTTGGTGCTTTAACTAATTTTGAATTAAGAGAGTTTTACAAAGATGCTACAAGGAAAGAAACTTCTTTTAAAGTCGGAAAGAAGGAGAAAAATGATAAATCTGATCAGGATGATCTTCATGAGGTGGAAGAAAAATTTGTAAGGAGGTTGGAAAAGGGCACTGGAAAATACAAAGGTAAGTTACCCTTCAAGTGTTTCAATTTTCGAAAGATATGTCATTATGATTCTAAATGTCCAATCAAAGTTTCAAATGACAAACATAAAGATCATAAAGGTAAATTTCTCAAGAAGAGTTATTATGTTAAAGAAGATAGTGGTGTATCTGATGATGAGGAATTAGACTATCTAGATGATGGAAGTGATGAATTCTTGTTCATGGATTTGAATATTGGAACTAATTCTACTAAACCTAAAAGATGTGTGAAGGAAATTTCTCTAGAAATAGGGACCACAATATTGAAGGAACTATGTTGACTATTTTTCATGCATGAGAGGAGAGAAACTATTGGATAATTGACAATAGATGTTCAAATCATATGACAGGTGATAAGATTAATTTTTTAAGCTTGAAAAGTATTATGGTGGTCTTGTTAAGGTTGGTGATGACATGTCTACTATGATTTGTGGAAAAAGTTCAATTAGTTTTGATGGAAAGCATAAGAAAAATGATGTTCTTTATGTCAAGGGTCCCCAGCATAATCTTCTTAGTGTAGGAAAAATGTGTACCAGAGGATACAATTCGGTGTTTCAAGATGATGGTTGTGAAATTTGAAAAGGAATCTCCAGAACCTTGGTTGTAGTTGGAACAACAACTGAAGGAAATGTTTGCCAACTCAAAGGTGTTAGTGTTAAGTTCTTTATGTCACAAATCAATGAAATTTGGCTATGGCATAAAAGAATGGGTCACATCAATTTTGATAGACTAGTGAAGATCACTTCTACTGATGTTGTGAGAGATCTGCCAAGAATTACAAAGCCTATCAATGCAATTTGCAAAGAATGTAGTTTGGAACTCATACAAAGAAATTTTTCAAGACTAAGGAATATTATACTGTTGGACATTTGGAGTTAGTGCATACATACCTATGTGGACCTTCCCAGAACAAGAAGCTCTCAAGGTGATAGGTATTTTATGTTGTTGATAGATTATTATTCTAGAATGAATTGGGTGACATTTCTCAAAGAAAAATCAAAAGCTCTAGACAAGTTTAAGAATTTAAATCTATGGTTGAGAATGAAATGGATTTGAAAATCAAGTGTTTGAGGTTTGACAGAGGTGGTGAGTTTACTTCAAATGATTTTATAAATTTTTGTGAAGATCATGGGATAAAGAGACATTTATCAACTCCTAGGACTCCATAGAATGGAGTTCTGGAAAGGAAGAATAGGACAGTTCAAGAGGAAACAAGAATGATGATGAAGGAAGCAAATCTATCAGATGTCTATTGGAGAGAAGCTATTCATATTGCAATGTACATACTCAATAGAGGAAAATCAAGATTGAACATTTCAAAGAACCCCTATGAGCTATGGTATGGAAAACCTCCTACTATGGAATACTTTAGAGTGTTTGGAAGAAAATGTTATATCAGGAGGGATGAAGAAAAATTAGGAAAGTTTGATGGAAGATCAGATGAAGGTATCTTCCTTGGATATTCTATAAAGAGCAAGGCATATAGATGCTACAACAAAAGGTTAAAGAAGATAGTTGAAAGTACAATTGTTAAAGTGGATGAAGAGTCAAATTAGAGCTTATTATTGATAGAAGGATATGAATTTGATGAATCTCCTTGCAGAGAAGAAGAAAAAGAAAAAGAGATGCTAGTAGAAGAGAAAGAAACTCTAGAAAAGAATCATAAGACTCCTAAGTATGTGCAGATAACTCACTTCGAAGATCAAATCATTGGAGATAAGAGAAAAGGTGTGTTGACAATAAGGAAAGATATTATAGTAGAGGCAAAACCTAAAAGAGTAATTGAAGCATGCAAGAATGAGAGTTGGATCAAAGATATGGAAGAATAATTGAGGAAGATTTAGAATAATTAGACAAGGTAACTAGTCCCAAGACCAATAAACAAGAATGTGATAGGAACTAAGTGGGTTTTTAGGAACAAATTGAATGAGCATTAAAAAGTTGTTAGAAACAAGGCTAGGCTTGTGTGTAAGGGTACTTGCAAGTGGAAGGAATATATTTTGAAGAGACTTTTTCTCCAATAGCAAGAATGAAATACATTAGGATATTTTTGTATTTTGCGGCTCAAAAATACTTCAAGGTGTATCAGATGGATGTCAAGTTTGCATTTTTGAATGGCGAGTTAGAAGAAGAGGTGTACATTGAACAACTGAAAGGTTTTCAGTTGTCAGAAGATCTTGATATGATCTACAAGTTGAAGAAAGTATTGTATGTGTTGAATAGGACAACTAAGAGAGGGTGAATTAGTTTTCATAGATTTTAACCTTTAATTCAATCACCAGAACTAATACTTAAAACTACTTAAATGATTAATCATCAAATGCCAATGCAGAAACTCAAATCCAACACATAAACACAATAACACTAGATTTACGTGGAAAACCCACTAAGGGAAAAACCATGGTGAGGGTTAACTCACAGTATAGATAATATCAAAACTGATTACAAAAAGGCTCACTGTCTGGACTAACTATCCAAAGGGCTACAACCCAGAAGTCTCACTACTAGAATACAAAACTTATGGCTTACAGCCAAAAGCATGAACTGGTGAATTACACCTTCAATGTGCAGGGTTCAGTTCCACTGAAGCTTAGAATATGTACTCTTAATCCTTTTTGCATTCACACTTACTCCACATTTCACATCCACTTCATATATTCACTTCCATTTCTTTTTCTCATTTGTATGTCTCTCTCTACCTTTTCTACTTTATATCCTCTCTTCTTTTTCATTCCTCAAAACATCTTTATATATACAAGTATATCTTAATCATCAATCAGATCGGCACCATATAATGTTAACACATTTCTTATGTTAGCAAAACATCCATAAAGCATAACTCGTCCACATAATATATTGCATACGCTGAGTTGGCCTAGATCTTCTAATATCATAATCATAGCTTGTCTCATGGTAGAAACTGGACCTAAAAACCAACACACCGGACCAACCAACATTCTAAACCACATATAACGATCATCTTTGATAGAAAATAGCTTTTGGTAACAATCTTATACATTTAGTATTGTGTTGACATCAATGACAACCTATTGACATTAATGACAACCATTTGATGCAATCCAATTTCCAACAATCTCCCCCTTTTTCATTGATGGCAACACAAGATGTGAAAATCCAACAACAACAACCTTGTAGTTCTTCCCTTTGATAAGCTAAAATTATTTTCATTCTTTTCACATGCTTTCTCTCCCCCTTTGACATCAATGGAAAATAAAAATATATATCTCCCCCTTCAAAAAAAAATTCAAAAATGGTATCAAAAATGGTTCTTTACCTCAATCCTTCTTCCCTTAAAATAACTCCTTTTATTTTTCTTTTAGCTTCAGAAGAAATGTCTTCCAAGAATCCACTGCCAACCTGATGTTTAAACAAATACTATTTTTATTTACTATTGAATCAATTATTTCTAGAAGAGTATCCGGGATAGTGATGTTTTGTTCATTTTACTCAGCTTCCACCAAAAGATCATAAAGTTGTTCCAATCTTAGCTCAATTATTTATTTAACTTTCCAAAAAGTCTTCACAATACCATCCCTTTGTACCACAATGACTGCAAGTTCAGACTGTAAGGAATTGATCCTTTTCTTTTGTGCTTCATCCTTGTCATTAAGAATATCATATGTTTTTCCAATAGAATCCAGATCAGACTGAATAGCATCATTTTTTTCTCTATAGTTTCTGATAGCAATAAGCCACCGAAGACAATACCTATACACACTAGTTACATTCTTGATGCATGTTTTCAATTCATTTATGCTCTCAGTCAATCTATTTTGTGCATTTACACATCTTTCTTCCATAGCCAATTGAATCTCATCTTTTCCTTTTGTTTCACTTGGTGATTGTGCCTTTAGTCTGTCTTCAATCTACTCAATCAATACTTTTGGTAAAACACTTGTCAATTCACTTAGATCAATATCATTATGAATTATGTAAATAGCCAAAGAGTATGTGATCTCATCTTGTTCATATGATGGTCGTGACAACCAAACATCTCCAATCTTCTCCAATCCATTAGATTGCCCAAGAATCTTCAACACCTTCTCCTTAGTGAAATCTTCTTCATCATCATTTGTTGATGCCAGAACAATTTCCTTTGTAATCTTTTATTCATTTTCTTCTTTCTTCCCTTCAGACTTCAATTTCTTTGTTTCTAGAGGAGAACTTGAAATGGTTCTTGTTTTTCTCTTTCCGGAGGAGAAACCTGCCTCATACATTACAACCAGACTGGGAACCATGCCAGAGCACCATACATTTATTTTTTTTTCAAAGTATTCTTTACAAAACTTTTCCTTTTCTGCTAGACATTCTAGATACTAATAGACCTCCTTCCCAACTGGTATAACTAACTTCCACACAACATTCTCTTTTAATGGTAACGATTTTAGAAAATACATCATCAAAAATATAACCAAAGACCCAAAACATAAAGGTTAATTGTCACTCTTTTTCATAGTAATGTTCTCCATTAATTAATTCCTCGATAACTCACACAAGTCAAAATCCTCATTCTTTTCAACCATTTGATGCACAACATAAATAGTAATTGCCGAAGTAGAGCCTTCCCTATTTCTAAAATAGATCTTATATGAAATCCCATATGTCACATACCTTATCATAGGGTCGATTATAGTGTGAATTAGAAGTTCCCTTTGATCTCATGTTACCCTAGTTAGGGCTTTGACCTCTTTTTTCTTCACTGACTTCTTCACTAGAACGGGTCCATTATTGCATAATCTTGTTATTGCTGAAATTGATTCCTTTATGATCTCATAGGGTTTGTCAAAAATCATCTTATCACCTTGAGTTCTGCTTAGGATAACCCAAACAATGTCCACATCTAAAAAGCATGGAAATTCACTCCAAATGTCTAAACTCTTGTGCCCTAGATTCTTAACCTTTTTCATTTTCTCAACTGAAAGGGAACCCTCAAGATTTCAAATCTTTTCATGGTTAAATTCATCAATTTGTAACTTAATTTTTGCAATTCATTGTTGTACAGATTAAATACCACCATTGCCTTCGACTTCATTATTTCTTCCTTGTTCTCCGTACTTTCGCTTAACACTTTATTTTTCAGCTGCACTTTACTCCTTAGCTCATTTGATTCATAACGTGAAAAGTGACCACTCATCATCCTTATTTAACTTGTCGCTTTTAGGGTTTCATCATAAAAAGGTAATGTATTGCTTATGAAATCATCATCTATACTTCACTCTATCAAAAACTGCTTCTCCACCAATGTTGCTGGATTAATTTTGAAAAACACTGTAAACCAAGAAGGGCTTCGCAAATTTCCTGATTTGCATCTTTTCTACCAAAATTTTCTTCAATGCCTTCAAACTAGAGATTCACATCACTTAACTTTGTGTCATCATATGACACCTCATATATCGGGGGTTTGTTAGATTCTTCTATGACTGCTCCCCCTAAATCCATTACTGGATTCAGTTCTTGAAAGAAGTATCTACACCGGATGCAGATACAGTATTATTTGATTCATCCTTGTTCTCAGGTTCTTCCTTATTTCTCCAAAAAAAATTCATTTCTTTCCTCACTTCTTCAGGATCCACTTTATTCATCGGCATATTTTTTTGTTCCTTATTATATTTCTTTCCAACTTTTCTCCTACAAACTTTTGAGATATGTCATGATTTGTTGCAAATGTAGCACTTAGCATATCCAAGATCAAATGAATTTTCTTTTATCTTTATCTTGCATTGATTAGCCTTGTGTCCAAATATATTGAATATGTAATAGTAGCCTTGAAAAGATTGAATCCTTATGTTTATATCAAATTTTTTCATCATCATTTGGCTTCTACATTCGGTAGCTCCATGTCCAAACTTGTTGCACACATAGCATTTTCCAGCAAAGAATCCAATATTCCAACTTATTCTATTTTGGTTCATCCTACTTTTGCATTTTGTTGTTCTATGTCCAAATTTATTGAATGAGAAACAAAATACATTAAAAGATGAGTACCTTTGAGCATTAGGCTATTGAATGGATATCCTTTCAGTATTGATCCTTCAGTTTTTGTTTTGATAAGTATTTCCTTGAAATTTCCTTTGATTATTTATTTTGTTGAGAATAGGTTTAGTGCTTTGTCCTTCTTCAAGTCCTAGACCACCTTTATCCTTTGCAAGTTTATGAGATGAGATCAACTCATCAAGAATTTTAGAGATTGTCTTGAACCTTTCTTCATGAGCTTTCTCTTTTTCCAGATCAGCTTTTAGGGTTACTACTTCTTGTTCAAGCATATCACATTTTTTTATCTTCTGATTGACAGTCTTTTTCAGTCTTTCTTCCTCTGTCTTTCTTTGTTCAATTTCCAATTTCATATTCTCTTCCATCCTTTTTCTTTCTCCAAGTTCCATTCTTAGATTCTTAATAGTTTCCTTTGCTTCCTTTAGTTCCTAGTTAACTTCTTTATGTTTCAATTTGAGCTTCCTAATCTGATTCCTTAGTTTATTAATGCATTCATTTGCTTGCTTGACATTTTCTTTCAGATATTCATTTTTAGATTCTATATCCTCTGTTCTTACTTCCTCATCCAAGTCAAATCCTTTCACCATTTAGTTCAACCTACCAAGATCTCCTTCATGTTGTTAAACTCATTCCAAAGGACCAAGATCTAATACCAATTTTTTAATAGGACAACTAAGGGGGGGTGAATCATTTGTCATAGATTTTAACCTTTAATTCAATCACCAAAACTAATACTTAAAACTGCTTAAATGATTAATCATCAAATGCCAATTCTGAAACTCAAATCCAACACATAAACACAATAACACCAAATTTACATGGAAAACCCAATGAGGGAAAAACCACGGTGAGGGTTAACTCACACTATAGAGAATATCAAAACTGATTACAAAAAGGCTCACTTCCTGAAATAAGGAGTCATTGTTCAAACTCAATGTCCACAAGGCTACAACCTGGAGGGCTCACTACCAAAATACAAAAGTTATGGCTTACATCCAAAAGCATGAACTAATGAATTACACCTTCAATGTGCAAGGTTCAGCTCAACTGAAGCTCATAATATGAAGTACTCTTAATCCTTTTCACACTCACACTTACTCCACATTTCACATCCACTTCATATATTCACTTACACTCCTTTTGCTCATCTATATGTCTCTCTCTCTCTACCTTTTCTACTTTCTATCCTCTCTTCTTTTCATTCCTCAAAACATATTTATATATACAAGTATATCTTAATCATCAATTAGGTTGGCACCATATAAGGTTAACACATTTCTTATGTTAGCAAAACATCCATAAAGCATAACTAGTCCACATAATATACTGCATACGCTGAGTCAACCTAGATCTTCAAATATCATAATCATAGCTTGTCTCACAACAGAAAACCAGACCTAAAGCACAACACACCAAACCAACCAACATTCTGAACCACATATAACAGTCATCTTTGATAGGAAATATCTTTTGGTAACAATCTTATACATTCAGTACTATGTTGACATCAATGACAACTTGTTGACATTAATCACAACCATTTGATGCAATCTAATTTCCAACAGTATGGACTCAAACAGGATCTTAGAGCTTGGTATGCAAGACTAGATAGGTAATTATTGCAATAGGGATTCAAAAAGGGTACTGTAGACAGAAATATTTACTTCAAAGTTGAGACAGATAAAATCCTAATTGTGGTTGTGTATGATGATGACATAATCTTTGAATAAAATGAAGGGATGTGTAAAAGGTTTGCGAGGAGATGCAAAATGAGTTTGAAATGTCAATTTTTGGGGAGATGAATTTCTTCATTGGACTATAGATCAACCAATCAGAAAAAGGTATATTCATTTCACAATCAAAGTATGTTAAGGAAATTTTAAATAAGTTTGGAATGGAGGACTCTAGACCAATATGTACTCCCATGGTTATTGGTTTTAAGTTGAGAAAAAATGATGAATCTCCTAAGACAGATCAAAGCAAGTATAGATCCATGACTGGTGGATTGCTATATCTAACTACTACTAGATCGGATGTCATGCATGAAATATGTTTTGCGGCACTCTAAACTTTGTTCTATGGTATTCTAAGGATAATGGTTTCTCTTTGAGTGCTTATACAAATTCGGATTGGGTAGGTTGTTTAGATGACAAAAGAAGTACAATTGGAGGTACTTTATTTCTTGAAAATAGATTGGTTTCTTGGTAAAGTAAGAAGCAAGATTCGGTGACATTATTTATTGCAAAGGTAGAATATATTGTTGTAGCATCATGCTGCACAAAAGTGTTATGGATGAAGCAGATATTGAAAGATATCAGAGTATCATATGATGAACCTATTTCTATCTTGTGTGATGATACAAGTGTTATCAACATTTTAAAAAATATGATAATGCATTCAAGGATAAAGCATATCTCTATCTGGTATCGCTTTGTAAGAGAGAAATTTGATGAGAATGAAGTGAAGTTAGAGTATGCGTCTACAAATGATCAAGTAGACATTTTCACAAAGGCTCTTCCAAAAGATACATTTGAGTATCTCAGGCAAAAGCTTGGGGTTATTTCCCCTCCTTTTAACTAGGTGCATAAGTTGGTGCATCTGTCCAAGGGAGCTATTCAACATACATTATTGATCCTAGACTAATGAAGGCTACCTCTCAAGGTGAGTAGGTAGTGGTTTCTATGGTTGGTGCAGTTAGGGGAGCATAGCTTGTGCCCCTAAGGGGGAGAGAGCATTGGAGAGAGAGAGTGAATGGAAAAGAAACTAGTTTGCAGGTGTTTCCTAAAGTGAAGTATGGATTTGTTTCCCTTTGCTATTTTTTTCAAAGGGAGAGAAGACGTATGAGAAAAAAAGGTAAAGGGGGAGAGAGTGAAGTTTGAAGAGTGAAAGAAGTGTAATAAATGTTCCAATAAGGGGGAGTGTTGCTTGATGCAAAGTTTATTTTGTTGTTGATGGTTTTTTAGAGTTGGTGTTGCCATCGATGACAAAGGGGGAGATTTTTGGAGATTGTTGCACTATGTTGTCATCAATTTGTTTTCATTGATGTCAACTTCTAGTGTGGTCATGTTGAGAAGGTGGTATGGTGTTGAGCAGGTGTTGCAAATGCAACATGTTCACTTGGTTTCCAAGTGCTTTTGAGAAAATTTGAATAAAGAGTGTACAAGGTGATAGAAGTGTGTTTTGTGTTATGTCCACATTTCTTCATGTTTTAAAATGTGCTTGTGTAGTTTGGATATGATGTTCAGCAGTGTTCATAGTTTTTATATCTAGAGTTTCAGGTTCTAGATTGTGTGGCAATGGAAGATGTGTTTGATAGTGTGTTGCCTATGAAGAAGGTTGTTTGGGAGAAATGGAATTGATCTGTATTTCTCCAAGTTGAGGTTTCTTGTCTTGTAGGTTTGGGAAGTGCTTATATTGCTTACATCTACCTTCCCCTAGAGTGTTTGGTGTTCAATTATTCTAAAAGGTTGGTTATCAAGTTGTATGTTTGTGGCAGATGTGGTCTGCATGATGTTTCCAGACCTAGAGAAGTGTGGACGTGTTTGGTTGATAGTGTTAGTGCAGGTTTGGCCAACCTAGCATGCTAGCATTATTTACAGAGGTGGTTTATGGTTTGTGTAAGTGTGGTGTAGCGTGTCAGTGTAGATTTGGGTCTTGGTTAATCGTTAGTGTGCTCCTCCTTAACTTCTTTCCACCGTGGAAGTGTTTGGTGCCAACCTATTTGGTGGTTGCATATTTCAGGTGCACACATTTCATTGAGGCCAACCTATAGAAGGTTTTCAAGGTCATAGAGGATATATAAGCAAGGTTAATTGTTGGAAATGTGTGGTGTGTAGAGTGGTGTGAAAATATGTGAATGTAAGTGTGTGTTGAGATCTGAGTGTGAGCATAAACACTTATGACTACCAAAAGTAGTGAGCAGAAGGTGTCTACATTTCTAAGTGTCTAAAGTTATTGGAGGTAGTGAGTCAAAGGTTGCAGATGGTATAGAGTTGTTGTGGTGGATTCCCCTATTGCTCTAAGGTAGTGAACCTGCTTGTAACAGTATTTTCTATTCTCTTTATATTGTGGACAGTGAGTCATTTGGGAAATGAGCCTTTCTTCTTTCTAGGAAGTGCGCCTTTTGTAATTAGTGTTGTTATTCATATATATGTGAGTTAATCCTCATCATGAATCTTCCCTGATTAGGTTTTTTCATGTAAATATGGTGTTGTCTTGTGTATGGTTGTAATTGTGTTTGTGTTTCGTGTGTTTAAATTCATGTTGATGACTAATAAGGGTTTGAAGGTTAGTGAGGGTTTAAAGGTTTTAATGTACAACTGATTCACCCCCCCTCTCAATTGTCCTATATGTCTAATAGTTAGAAATTAATCCTCTCAAGAAAAAAGCAAAGAAACTTAAATACGCACATGATTTTAAGTACAAATGTAAGGATGGATGTTTTTGTTGGTCTAAATAGGTGTTTTACCTATCTAGTTGTTTAATAGGTCCTATTTACATGTTAAGTTTACTTTGGTAATAGGTGTGTTTTCTAGAAGTCTTAGTTGTCTAGATAATATCTCATCATATCTTATATAGTTGTATTTTACTTAATGATTGTTACCTATGTCATTTAAAATTGTTGAGCTAGTTGTCTGATTGTACAATATTAAGACACATGTCAAGATCTTGTATAATCCTATCTCATAACTTACCTTTATAAGCAAGGCATCATATGTACATTAAATATTCAATCTTGTAATCTTGCATCCATTGTCATATCAAGATATTCTATCCATTTCTCTCTTATAGAAGATATTTGGTCTGGAAAATGTTCTTGGGGGTGTTGGGGGTCACCATTAGCTCCTACATGGTATCAGATAATTCCTACATATGGGTTCTTCTTCCTACCAATTCCTATCCAAAATTGGAAGCATTCCTACATTTGTACTTGTTTTATCTTCTTCCCAATGGGATAAACATTGTTTGTAGGAATTGGATCATGTTTTATCTTCATACACTTACCATTTTTGTAGGACATTACACATTGTGGGGGGGATATCTTGTCTCTCTTTTTCCCTCTTATGGGGGGATCATTGATCATATATTCATGATGGATGTGGTCCTTGGGTAGTATCATTGAGTCCTCCATACATCCTCTTTCTTTGTTTCTTTTCTCTCTTTTGGAGAGGAGTTTTGTCCCACTAGGTTTTCTTTTTTTCTTTATTTTTGAGAGATTTATTTTATACATGGGTAACTAACATGGCCTTGTAGCTAGTACCTATCTTCATCTTTGCATCATTTACATAATAATGTTCTTCCAAAGTTTCACTCAAGGGGGATCTTGGTGTAAATAGGTGTTTTACCTATCTAGTTGTCTAATAGGTCTTATTTACATGTTAACTTTACTTAGGTCCTATGTGTGTTTTCTAGAAGTCTTGGTTTTCTAGATAAGGTCTCATCATATCTTATCTAGTTGTGTTTTATTTAATGATTTTTACCTGGGTCATTTAATATTTTTGAGTTAGTTGTCTCATTGTACAATATTAAGACACATGTCAAGATCTTGTCTAATCCTTTCTCACACATTTCCTTTATAAGCAATGCATCATATGTACATTAAATATTCAATCTTGTAATCTTGCATCCATTGTCATAGCAAGCTATTCTTTCCATTTTCTCT